>OY735240.1:14090735-14218235 GCA_963457665.1 Thysanoteuthis rhombus | reverse complement strand
ATGCTGATGAAGAATTTCTTTGCAACATCTACGAACAGTTGGATTTAAAAAGCTTTTGAGAAAAGCTTTTCAAGGGAGATAACCCTTTATCTCTTTTTTTTCAATTTAGCAAGGGAAGTAACTCCTTGTTCCTCAGATTAGATTGTCAGTGCTGATTGATTGAACAAAGACTATTCTAATTGGTTTGGGGGTCTGTAAGCACTCCAAACAATTTTTTTTTTTCTAATTCTGACTTTGTTATAAGTAAAAAAAAAATTTAAAAAGATATATATTTATCTTCATTGTACACACTACAGAATATTAATATCATTATTTTAAAAAAATCATGGTTTGTCTTACATTCTTTTCTGAAAATGTTTCACTACCTCTGTCCCATAATAGTTGTTTCATTCGCATATTTCATACATTAAGCATAAGAACTATTATGGGACAGAGATAGTAATTTTATTTTCCTTTTTGAAATTTTGATGTCTCATATTGTTAAAAAGTGTTTCTGAAATCATTTGACATCAACTGGATTGTTCGATAGAACATGGATACTAATATCAATCAATTAAACCATGTTTAAGTATTCACAAATACAATAGTATCCTACTTAGCACAAACCCGTTCACAGCGGATCCGCTGTAGCGTTCTTTCTCAAATATTCTTAGAAATGAATTTAATAATGTTAAATGTCTGAAATAAATAATGATAAGACGGCATCATGAAAAATCTCTGAAATAACTTAACACTTTGGTCAATACACAATAATCATGTAGCGATACACATCAACGCAGTGATATTTCAATATATCTGGAAAGTAACAATTAGATTGAATACGCAGCACTAATCCATATTACTTTGTTTAGGCGCAAAAACATTACATATTTTGAAATGATTAACCCAATATTTTCAATGCACCTTATGCTGTTGATAATCATATACAAATATGTAAGAAATTATGATTTAGATTTGTGCATACTCCCTGGTACATCTAAATTTCTGGTGTAATTTGCTGTCTATCCTCAAGTTCACCTGAATTTTTTTTTACTCCTCATGAAAAAATGGCCTGCAATTCCTAGAATTGAAAATCAGTATCTCTATTGATGCTTTGTTATAATGCTTGGATGGTGTAATGCTTAGCATATCTGCTCCACAGACAGAAAATCATGGGATCACTTCCCAGTACAAACAAAGAGAGAAGGAAAACTCTGTACTGGACAAATTTCCCTGTGCACTCGGCAGCTAATTGAGTATCTCTAAGCTGAGTGATTGGGGTGGAAGGCGTGTATCATCTGTTTTACGGTCGCGTCCTCCCCAGAACGGAAAGCAAACGTGCTTTTACCCATTTTCTAAGATTTCTATGGAATTTGGAAGATTGAGGCTTGCTGAAACCGCAAATGGGTTTTTTTCATTTCTGCTAGGTAGCGGAAAAAGCGTTAATAATGAATAATTACTTTAGAAATAACTGGAAAGAATTGTTCATTTTTAAATATCTATACAAGTCTGAAACTTTCTGAAAAAAAGTGCATTCTATATGCCTGTGTATAAGATTGACATTTAATTTTTTGAAGGAAAAAAAAAAAAATTATGCTAGTATTACACTGCATCTAATGTGCTGGTATTATGACTAGGGGTCCATCTACTGAAGCTTGATGTGTATTTTTATGACATCTGGATAAGTTGCAGTGAGGGATAGTTCTCCCTAATACATATACATATATATATAGAGAGAGAGAGTATAAGGCAGTTTTTAATGCAACATAGTAAAATGTAGGAATTGACGACATTGGTAATTGTTAGCTTTCCTGTTTCAAGATGGCTACCATTCCAGCTACAGAATGACAGATGCTGATGACAAAATAATAACCCTAAAAATACGGTGTCCATTTTAAAACAGGAAAGGTAACTAATGCTCTGTCATCTACATAGATATATGTGAATATTTGAACAATCGAGTTGTTTTCAAATGATTGTCACTTTTTTTTAGCTTCACTCACTCAAATTCATTTCCAAACTCTGTTTTCTTTGACAGCAATTTCTTAACCCATTGATTGCGGACGACTGAAATTTCCGTCATCGCAGTTTTAAGACCAACTCTGTTAAATTTGTTTTATTGTGATTGATGGCAATCCAGTTCTATCTGTGAGTCATAGCTTTTATCTTGCAGACAATGAACAAAGGCTTTTATTTTGCAATAATTACTTTTAGCCACATGCCACAGTTAAAGGGTTGAGAAATTGTTGCATTGAAATCTAGGGTTCTAACACAGAACACCTTCACCCTGGGGCTTAACACCACTCCCCTATCTATAATTACTGGCCAGAAAAAATGAATGGGGTGAGGTATCATTTGACCATCCCCACCCATAGATCTTTATCTCTTCTGATTTCTTCAACAGTTTTTGATATCCTCAAATGATTGAAAACATGACAGTTTATTTATTCACTGTATTTCCTACCCGAAAAATCTCTTCGTTGTACAAAATTTCAAAATTGTCGTAACTAGCAGATGCTTTGTAAAGCAAAGAAGGGGGGAGTTTTAAATTCGTTTCTTTACAGTAAATCTTTGAAAGTTTTTTGACCGACATTAATCGGAGTTATTCTTTGCAGGTGTCTAATGTGTTCGTTTGCTGATTAAAACGACATTTTTTTTCAAATGTGTTCAAATTATTTCTACACAGTTCATTGAAACTTTATTCTGACGAGTTCATCTTCTGATAAGCATATGTTGAAAAAGAACTTTTAAGGATTTATTTTGGCTTCTAATAATTTAAAAACATTTTTTCTTATGTTTTACCTCTAATTAAAACAATTGTATTTTTCATCTTTGAACTGGACAATTATGAGAGAAAACCATATTGCGGAAAAAACAATTTTTTGATGATTTCTGGTAGCTTTCTTGACTATATTCTTTATTAGAAACCAACAACCAAAACTGTCAACATAGATCCCCTTGAAAACTGAAGAAATTTGTGTTTGCATTATGCACTAATAGAGGTAGAGGGCTGAAAATTTAAATATTAACTCCCTATGTCTACAAAAAAATGTTTTTGTCTTTTAAATTCCCCTTGAATGTTTTGTTTTTTTTAGTGGGGGGGTCAATTTGCAATGTAATTTTATGCTAAATTGGTCTCTAGTTTTTGCCCGGCAGCGTTCATACCTGTTTTATGAAAATTTGAATTCTTTAGTGATTACCATTCAACAAAAGGCAAGGAGTTCTTCATTGATCAGTCATTTTCCAAAAATTTTAATTGATCACCCTCCCCAACCAAAAGATATTGGTTGCATGACAGTTTCTTTTGAGTGACTAACCAGACCTGTTTTATTTCATTTATTGACTGATGTCGGAAGTCGTTTTTTTCCAATTCCATTGTTTTGTGTCTTATGATTTTCAGTTCCAGGAACATTGGACTCAAAAGACTAGATTTTGTGAACCCATCGACTACGAATGATGAAATTTTTCCGTCATTGCAGTCCTATGGCTAACATTGTGAAATTTCTGTTTTATTGCTATCGATAGAGTCAGGACTTTTATCTTGCTATGGGTGTGGGCTTTTATCTTGCAATGGGTAACTATTACTCACCGTTCACCACAGTGAATGGGTTGATTGATTTAGTAATACAGATTACTTGCCATGGTTATTTGTTGTCCTGAGACTTTCACTGTTATTTGCCTGGGTACTGGAGTCCCATTCTTCCCCCTGGATGGTTATAGATACAATTGTCACTTTCTAATTCTGATTCTGAGGCTTGTGTTTCTCCCCACCCCCCTTTCACTACCCAGAGCTTTTTCTCCGCTGTGCAGATATACAGGGTATCCTACAAATCCCAGTTCGGGCATTTTTTCCTTATATGATTATATCTCCTTATATATAACGTCAGTTCTCCTGCACTAAAAAATGGTTCAACATTGATGTATACGCTGAATATAAGAATGTCTTGAAGTTGAGGACTGTCGATCGATGGAGTTTAGGTGATAACTCAAATACCATACTTCACCGTGTATAATATATGTATTATCTGTAGAAATGTAATTGTTTTATATATATATATATATATATATATATATATATAATGCATTTTCAGATTTGTATTCCTCATTTGAAAAATAAGCTAAAGCTGGTTTACAGATTATTCATGGTGAAGTATGGTACATTTTTGCCTGTGGATCCAGACTTTTGGAATGCCCTCTATTTTTCTCTTCAATTTTTTATTCTTCAATTGTGTCTGGTCTTTTAAGATTGAATCTACAAATTTAATATCTGCATTCCCTGATGTCTTCAGCTTAGCTGCTTTTCTTAATGGCCATATCAACAAAACGAGCGAAATTGGTTCCTAGTTAGTGCCCAGCAGATGCTGTTTGTTTTGTTTTGGGGGGGGGCTTTTTGTTTTTTTTGGGGGGGGGGCTTTTGTTTTTCATTTGGGGGTGGTTTTTGTTTTTTTGGGTTTTTTTCAGGAAAAACCGACTGAATTTGTTTAATTGGAATAGTGCAATGTTAGAAATGATAGGTAGGAAGTTTTGTTGGGTTTTTTTCCATATGTTTGGGCAGCAAAATCTTGCCCTCCTTCATTCCGTGGAAGAGTCCAGCATTAAAACCAGTGAACCAACAAAATCACTGTTTATTATTGGAGTAGATTTGGACCTCTTAATGATTTTTTTTACGGTAGATATTGGATATTGAGTTTTTGTTTTTCAGTTCTTGCACGAGCCTCTGAGTAGAAGATGAAATAATCACTCAAAGCCTTACATATTGAGTGACATCCAATTCTGGCAGTAATGGTTGTATTTTTGTGCTTAATGCATTTGAACCTGGTAAACATACAAGATTTCAGCTTTTTGCCACCCACTGACTTTGCTGGTACTCTGATGCTTAGCTTCGGTTATTCTTCTTTACTAACGAACTATATCTGGTGAAAGAAAAAAAAATCGCACTGAAAACATGTAATTTTTTTACCCCAAATTTGTTAGAGTAATTTTCAGCACCCAATCTACAAATTGTGGATGAAAAATCAGGTAAAAGGGATTGTCAGTGGTCGGGAATGATCATCCTATTATTCCTGAGATTATTTGCTTCAAATTATATTCAGGTTATTCTATAATATGACCAAACGAATTTCAATATCATGGAGTGGATCCTCACCACTCACTCTACAAAAAAAAAAAAAAAAAAAAAAACTTGTGTCTTGGATGTCAAACAAGACTAGCTGCTTCAGGGTCAAACTCCACTATGACTGGAGCTTATAAGTTTTAAAGATATTTTGACTTCAGTAAAATTTATAATTGAAAAAGTTTAAATTTGGCTATTGGAGGGGACTTGTAAGAAATGGTATCTAGATATTTTTCTAGATAGATGGCATTAAAATTTAGATAATTCTAGATACAATTTGAGGCAATCTAGGTATTAACTGAAAACCAGCATCCATAGCTTTCCTCTCTCTCTCTGTGACATAGAAATAGAATCTCTCTCTCTCTCTCTGTGACATAGAAATAGAATCTCTCTCTCTCTCTCTCTGTGACATAGAAATAGAATCTCTCTCTCTCTCTATGACATAGAAAAAGAATCTCTCTCTCTCTCTCTCTCTATGACATAGGAATATAATCTCTCTCTCTCTCTCAATGGATGACATTGGTATAGTATGAACAGAACCCTGGGCCAGTCTCTGCAATCCATCGCTGGTTGGTGATGCTGGTCAGGCTGTAATTGACTGGTTGCTGTATCCCAGTTTCCAGTTGCCTCTATCTTGCCCACGTCATGTTCAGATGCGAGAGTGCGCAGCTGTCAGCTAGAAGATTCTGCGGCACTGGAACAAAGACCCTACCTGGAGGTGTCACGAATTGGAAAGGAACTCTGGACACTGGGTGTATGATACACAACAAGATTTATGTCATTATTATTACAGGATGATTGGTCAAAATATATGCCAATGTGGGTGAGGACATGATGGAATGACTATCAGTCTGTCTTTTGGGTTATCTACTTGATATCTCTTTGTATGTCCAACAAAGCTCTCAAGTCGAAACTCCAAGTCTTTCAGGATATCCAGGTGGTATATCTATCTGTATAGCTTCACCAAAGATATAATCTTCTGGGGTCAGGATAATTTGTGGTGACAAGGAACATGGAATTCTATCAAGTGTCCCGGCGGTTCCTCCGCACCCTCTCTGCTGCCACTCAAAAATAGCTGACTTATATGATAGTCAGCTCCCTTTAGATGTGGGGCCGATGGCTGAAGGGTTCATGATTGATTTTTTTTCCCCTCTCAGATGGCAAATATTGAAATTGTGTAACTTAATAACTTAAGCAATCTTCATTCCACCTCCACCAAATTTGGGAATCCATATTTTTCTCTTTGGAAATATGCGTAGATGATAGGCAGTACCAGATCCTTTGGCAATCAATTTACCTGCCTAGAATCTAAACTTTTCACTTTTTAGTCTTAACTAGAAGTCTGAAATTGTCAATATAGAGAAATAAGGTCAAATCTTGGGAGTTTGACGTAAGATTTTACAATTTTTACTCTTTTTCTCCCTACATAAAAAGTTATACTTTTGTTGTTGGACAAGATACTACAATATTCAGATTAAAAAATCTCGATACACATTCCTAAAAAAAAAAATGCTGTGTTGAATGAGACAGCATTATTAGGATGGTTATGAACTAGCATCAATAGTGACTGTGCCACTAATCATTCTAAAATATATGAGCCCCAATGAGAAGGAATGAAAATGTATTGGGTAGCTACTTTCTGTTGCTGGTATAATATATATATGTATACTAGAATATAACTGTCAAGAATGACAAGGTTATTCATATATGGATTCACAAAAAGGAGCCTAGAGCTATTTTATCAGGTAATTGATTCTTAGTAATTCAGGTATCCTAATTTAAGGGTTTTTTTGTTTTTTTTTCTAGTCTCAGCTCATTTTAAGCTGTTTTTGTGCCTGATCAAACATAGCCTTAAAAATTACGTCATAGAAACAATTGTCATGATTGAAGAGAAATCGACAAATGAGATCATCCCATTTGAGAGTAAATAAACAAACTCTTGTATAGAAGTTCATTATATTGTTAGGTATATATTTATAAATATTCATTACTCAACAAAATAATGGGAATAAGATACAGGGGTTTGAGATCTTTGGAATGTTTTTGTTTTGTTTTTTTCTCAACTATATCAACAAAAGGTTTGTGCACAAATTAGAAAAGTTGACAAAGGAAAAATTAAATAGACTCTTTGTATGTTTTATATATATATATATATATATAATATATATATATATATATATATATATATATATATAACAAACAAAGTCCATTATGTATTTTCCAATTAGTAAAAATACAAAAGGGAGAAATACAAAACGGATTTTATCAATTGTTGATATTTAATCAGTGAATAGTAATGTGTGTATATATATATATAATTATTGTGTCATCCATAGTCAGCTGTTTCGTTGTATTACAACTCTTCAGTGTGGCTATAGACTCCATTATCCCATCCAGTACCACATCGCAGGATCCAAACCTTAGCTTCAAACATAGAGGCTGGTATCCTCTCTCTACTCCACGGAACTGGATGGTCAGTGAGGTTAAATTTAAGTGATATATATTTATTTATCATATATATTCCTCATCCACCAGAGTGCTCCATTCCATTTAGGAAGAGCATTGCATAAGCTTACAATGAATGAGTTACCTCACTTTTATTATATATGTGTATATATATACATATATATCATAAATTGTGTACGTTTATTCTCTTATACACAACATATTAGCTATAGTGTTCTATATATGATTATTTTTGAGATTCTATGATGCTTTCTTTTAATAGTAAGTTTATTACAAAAAAATATCTGAAATAATGCTATTGCGAATCAGTACTAAACTGGTAAGTACTAAGCAGGATACTACTGTTCATTAAAAAGAGAAAAAAAAGATTTCCAACAAAATAATAAGAATCACCTGAATTTTGTCTCCAAACTTCTGATGATATGAGGAAGACCAAATTACCTGTTGTCTAAAAACACTGAAGTCTCGGGTTGGTGCAAAAATAAGAGCGGGTTTTTGTTGTTTTTTTGTTCAATATTTTGTTTTGTTTTTGTTTTTTATGATGAATATACCATTTTGAAGTATGAATTTCACTCTATTTATTTGAGCTGAACATTATCTTTTCTCTATTCATTCTGATTTATTTGAGGCTGTCAAAGTAAAGATGGAAATAAGCAATTTCAAGCAATCTTGTTGTAGGAGTTCAAAATGGGTCATAGAATACAGGAAACTGTTTGTAATATCAATCGAGTATTTGGACCATCAAACATATAGCTAGATATTGGTTCCAAAAATTTTAAAAGGAGATGAGAGCTCTGGAGATGTGTAAGTCTTTCTGTGATTGACAACATCCATTTATGGGCCATTATGGAGACGGACCCACGCCTAACGACTTGGGATGTTGCAGAGGAACTGAATGTTGATCATTCGACAGTTGTTCAATATTTACACCAACTCAGAGAAGCAAAAGAGCTTCCATGTTGCGTGACTGACCCTGTGGAAATTGAATGAACTAGGCTATGGAACTTTATCCCACCCAGTTTATTCCACAGACCTCTCTGACTGACCACTGCATTTTCAATTATTTTGACCACTTCCAGCAATGGAAACTCTTCCACTAGGCGACAACTCAGAGTGCTTTCCAAGAATTCATTGGTCCCAGAATTCTAGGTTTCTGGAATAAACTGACTCGTTTATAGTTGAAAAAGATGTGTAGATTATGAAGGTTCTTTTTTCAATTAATAACTTTTATTCTAAGCCTAGATTTACTGCTTCAAAGTTGATGTTGAAAAAATGCAATTATTTTTGAACCAACATAATGCAAACAAAGATGATGATATTTGTCTGAACGAGAAATTGAATAGAAGATTTGAACCAGTTGATCTGTAATCTTCCCTTGTACAGAAATTACATTAATTCAAGTATCATTGAAATTTCATAGATGGAGAATTGCAAATTATTATTTTCAATTTTCATTTCCTTCGTCTTATTTCTGTCCATTTTTTTAATCAAAATTGTACTTCTACAATTGTTAGTACATTAATACCCTGCTTTGTGTTGCCTGGTTTAGTGCTGAAACACTATGGCGCTTTTTCCAAATACTTTTTTCGTAAAAATGATTAACTATTATGGCTCTGGACTGTAGATGGAACCTAGTCTTGATACTTTATTACTGAAACTAAAGTTGATTTTGGGTTCAAACCTCAGGGTTTCCAGTGCTCATTTAGTGACTGATTTCATTTATCTTTTTGATTTTTTTTTTTTTTTTCTATCTGAAATTTTTTAGATGTGGATCATTGATCGGTATAGTTCCCCCTCCCCCCCGACTGTTGTCCTTATCTCAGTTTATCTTTTGAATACAATGTTTCAGTGGTTGTACCCTACAGCATCTTCAGGTGATGATAGAGTATTTTTCCATACACTAAGATATGAGGCACCCATCCAAAATCAGTGGGATAAACACGTTCCAGCCAATGGCTCCAATCTCACCTTAATTCAGAAGAATACCCATTTATTACCTGAAGATGGCTATGGTGTACAATAGTTGAAACTGTGTTCAAGATATGAAGCAAAACGAGGATAACAGTCTAGAAAAAGAAATATGCATAAAATTCCTTCTTAATACTATTCCACTAACCTATGGCAACTTGTTAGGACTTGTTCTCAAGTGCCCAATATTAGCTTTCCCGACTTTTCTAAGATAGCTTTATTATTATAAAATTGTCTGGACTGGAATTATTTTGTAAAAGTAGTTTTTTTTTTTTTCCTCCACTGAATAATCCATCTTCAAAATTTCTCAAAAAGCTAAACTAATGAAAAGCATCTTTTTCGATATTTAATGGTAAGTTATCTCCCTTAGGTAGAATTACCTCCCTTGTTTCACAATTTTCAAATTTCATCAGAATACGACCTATTTGAAGTAACCTTTTCCCAATTATTTTCTGATGTCAATATGCCATTTATATAAAGCTCTTGGGGTTTGTTTAGAGGTCATAAATTCTGTAAAGGCAAAAATTGATTCCTTAATATTGAACCTTTTATTATGGATGTAAAGGTTCAAATGTTTGAAAAGATGATAATCTCTGAGAGAAATCTTGGAAATACTGCAAGATTCTTATATCTCAATTCTCCAAGCTTAGATAGTCAGTCAAGAGATGGGGGTATGATACTGTCATTGATTATTTTATTCAGTTAATGTAGGACCCATTTTTCCGACTTTTTAAAACCTTTCCTATTGACTTGAAATGACGTGATATTGTCATTGTAGAAGTCCTCAAGCCCCCAGAAAGTGTTACAACAATTGTGGGTCAATGGCGACTACCTTTTGATAATTCTTCATCATTAACAGGTTTGGGCCTCCCTCAGTGTTTATTATTGGTATCTATATTTCCAGACCACACCTCGAGATATCTAACCAACAAAACCTTTTAAGATAAGTTTGTACTGTCGTTAAGGTTCTCTCAAGACGCTTTGCTGATATCATAAGTGGCTCGAGCAGTATTATACAAAATCACACATTTTATTTTTGGCTTGTACCCATAAGTTGCCTGGTTGTAATTAAATTGTTTGCACAGTTCCTTGTGTGCTGCCATTCGTACAGTTGCACCTATCATTTGTTGTACTCCTGAATTGATTAAGGGCAGTGATAACGAACTAGAGAGACCCACCAGGTTTGTAAGTGACATTTGATGGGCTTTGATGAGAAATTGTTTCAATTTCATTTTATTAATCTGGTCTTAGAAGTATATTCTGGAATTTAAAGGCATATTTTATTTAACTCCTTGTTTTATAAATATAATTGGAATAAAGGCTGGTCATTGATAAACATTTACCAAAACCTAAAATATCTGACACACTTCGATAACAGGATTATTTTAAAAATTATTATTTTCGACACGCCATCCTAAAAAGGTTCACCTTTACTGCACTCTTTTGAAAGTTCTCAAAACCAAGTTAGCATTTTCCTATTCTGTTACTGTAGAATTATTGGCATCTCCCGGGATATTTCAGATTGCTAAGTACATTCATTAAGGGATTTCTTCCTTCTTTACATTTTTTTTTTTTTTCATCCCCACCCTCAGCACTAACATCCATCCCCTCAGTCCTGGCAGCTTTTGTTTGTACTATCATTCACTATGGGTGTCTTTGGTTGTTGTCCTTTTTCCCAATTAGATGACTTAATTCCATGATTATATTTCAACGAAATTTTATATGGAAGCTTGTGGAGAGTTTCTACTGGGGGGGGGATGATGAGTTATGGCCAATCCAATCGTTTGTTTACATTTTCATAAAGAATTGGGCAGAGGTGCAATTGGGAAAATTTCTCGAATCTTTATTGAATTAGCTTTAATTTGGCAATGATTTAAATGAAACCCTAGGGATTGAGAAATGGTGAGATGAGTTTTGGTTATTTATAAATGAAATATAATCAAGCAAACAGACAATTGAAGCGATCATAAGTCAACGTGCAGAAATTTTTTGAACTTTGGATTTGCTGAACTGATTAGAATGGAAATTTTCATACCAGTTCTTGGGTACTTAATTACTGAAAATATGTAATGTTTCTGAAGAAGTTCATGGTAAAAATCAGGTATTTTGGAGTCTCAATAAACAATAGATTCTCTTTCAACTAAGGACCTTTATGATTTTTCATCACCTCTACAGTGGCTGTTATGGGGACAAGCCTCACTTCTTGCAATCCAGCGCAAAGTGTATAAATTAGTTTGGAAACCACTGTATCTGATGATGAAAACTCAAGGACCCTTTCCACAAAAAGAAATATTTAGTGGACCCTTTTTTAAAATTTTTTTTATTTAGGTTTTAGATTAATGAATAAACTACAATAAAAGCAGTTTTTGACCTTTTCCAAAATCATATTTATTTGAAATGAATTACATTTATTCAAATTCTAATATACAGTACTGGTCCGTGTACAATAAATTCTGTTTCTTGATAGAGACATCATTTAACCCAGCTATGCCACAAGATTCACTAGGCCAAGTTCACATTTTAACAGTTTTGAAACCTCTAATCTTGTCTATTGGGGATGGTTAGTTGATGGGGCACTTATGATGGGTGTGTCTAGGGTAAAATAGCTTAATAGAGCCCAATCCTCTCCAGGGTTCCTCAATTCTTCTCTTCAAGTTAAATGATTAGCAGAGAGGAATTGAGTATCCCTGTATATCATAGATTGAATGTACAACCTAATGAACTGGAGGTAAGCACTCTATCCGTGGGCCACAAAAGGACGAGAGTTCATTATTAATTTTTTTGCAACTATTCACCTTATGTATTAAGTGCAACTAAACTCGGGCTCGAAAAAAATTACTAAAACTGAACAACCAGTTAATGAACAAACATGGTGTAGAAAAGATAAGTTTTCAGGATTATTTTTTTCATCTAAGGAAATTAGATTGAGATATATGCAGACATTTAGAGCTTAGTTTGTATGTGAGAGCACATCATCCCCCCTCCACCATTTCGTTGGGAGAAGTATAAATTCACTCATGGCCCTATCCTCACAATATTTCCAAAAGATCTCATTGACATTTTGTGGAAGGCTAAATGTACTTTTTGAAAAAAGTGACTCAAAATATTGAAAAATAAGGGAGATAACTGTGTACAACTATTTCCAATTTTTTAATAGGTGTAAGAAAGGCATTGGCCACTGCTCTCTGAGTATTTTCAAATTCATTTTTTTTCTTTGTTCAGTTTTTACTTGATTGAAGATTTTTCCATCCAACCATAAATAAAGGTTCAGTTCTGATGGCATACCAAATTGAGATCTCAACAAATAGAGTTTCAGAAACAATCAAGATGTCCAGTCAAGCTTTTCTAAGTTGGAACTTGAAAGTGAATCTCTGGAGATGTCTCATTTTATTTAAAGTACTGCAAATCATTTTAATTTTTTTTTTTTTTTTTTTTTTTTTTTTTTTTTTTTTTTTTAAATTTTTGCTACTATTTGCATTCATCTTAGTTACAATAAAAAGCAACAACAATTAAAACTCAGGTGGGGTTCCTTACAGCTGGGGGTAAATAAATTAGAGGCGGATCAGAATAAAGAATCAGTTCCAGGTGTGAATTGAACTCAGAACCCCCTACACGGGATGGTGGCTTACCATTGAATACCACTTGTACAGAGGTAAGAACCAGTCTGAATCAAACTCTTTATCTGTGATTTTTTTCTCTGCCATATTTGTTATCAACTGATGGTTCAGTTCCAGTAATTCATTTCAAGCCTGAGTAGACTTGCAAAAAATTAACAATGAACACTAGTTCTTTGGTGGCCCAGTGATACATGACATATCAAGATACTCAATTCCACTCTGCTAATCATTTAATGTGAAGAGTAGAATTGCGGAAACCAGGAGAGAAATGGGCTCTATTAAGCTATCTTGATAGTACCAGGTTCTCCATTCCTTGCACTGGGTTCTGGGGGCATCTAAGTTAACTCTAAAAGAATCTCAAAAGAGTGTCTCAAAGATCAATCCACATATAAAACTAATATTTGTAGGGATGCAATTTCAATGCATAAAATAATCAACCTCCACGGTTAAAGGTGTACCTCCCCACTACCAACTTGCTTTCTGGCTTAAAAACTTCTGGAATTTGGCTATTAATGGTGTCTTAGACTCGGAGTTAGGTGCTGAGATCAAATTTTCGGATTGGGTTTCTAATCCAAGGGGGTCAGTTTTAGTTTTGCTTATATCATTGACAACACATTCAGGCTGGGCAGATGTGGAAGTTCTAGACTGATGACTAGTTTTTATCCCCATGACCCCGTTTTGTTATTAATGTGGGTGGAGCTGTAGTTGCCATCTCAAGTGTTGGTTTTAGTATGAAACATCGAACTGAAGCCATCCTTAGTCAGATTGAGTCTCATTCAGGACTGGATGACCCAGTGTTAAAGTCAACAGCAGTTGAAAAATGGAACCAAGATATCAACCAGGATTTGATGACCTTCAAATTCGAGTTGCTGTCTTCTCTTTTACCCAGGGTCAGTATTGAAAAACAAACCACCCACTTGAAATGGGATCTGTTTAGATGGAGTGTGTGAGAATCTCAGAAATGAGTCGGTAGAAGGGAAAGAGATTTAGAAGTGAGAAAAAAAAGGTTCATCATGGAAGACTCTCTCTTTTTCCCCATATAGATCAACGATGACAAACCTCAATTTAAATTTTTTTTTTTCAATGAAGTGTTATCAGTGTCACACATATTTCAGTTTTGGAGGAAATGCTTATAAACGAGACTTGTTTTTCCTAATATATTTATAAAACTAGGTTTGAAAAGAAACATACGAACTTGGAATTTCAAAATATACTCATACAACTAAAAACGAAATGAGATTTTAGAAGTTTTCTTTTTAGAAGTCCATATGTTTCCCCGAAAATTCTATGGCGTGTTAATGCAGACCTGGACATCAGGTTCACTATACACTATCGAATATTTTTAAAAATTAAGAGAATTTCTAATTATCTGATGCTGAATTCGTGGATTGGTACAGCTAGGATGTTTTTCTGGTTCTGTTTAGACAAGGTTGGAATGCATTCATTTCTTCCACACCCGGCTGACTGAAATTCCAAGTCAACATCATTGTCTTCAATGAATCATTAGTTTATCTGAGCTGTCAAAAATGACAGGATATATGGCTACAAATAGCATTTTTATACATGTAGATAAGAGATTTGTTTCACAGTGAAGTTTGAGAATAGCTTATCATCATCATTATCAGTATCAGTCTTTTAGCGTCCGTCATTGGACATAGACCTTCCCCAAGATTTGCCACACATGGGCGTCACGGAGCCAGTACTTCCTGAACTTGTCTAGCTCGTCTCTCCATCTAATATTTTGCCGGCCTCGGTTGCACATGTGGTCTCGGGGGATCCATGTTGTGAGTCGTGATGTCCATCAATTGTCTGCCATTCTTGCAACATGGCTAGCCCAGCGCCATTTGAGATTTTTAATGGATTCTATGATGTCCCTAGTTGATCACAAATAGGATAATAGTAAAAACTTTCTAAAAATCTATGTATGGAAGAAATGGACACTGAAAGAGGCAAATAGACCAAGAATAAATGAGATAAGAATATGGGGTCAAAGCAGTTATTTGGTCTTCATTTTACCAGCAGCTGTTTAGCTCAATGGTGAGAGCATTGCTCTATTGAAGTGGCTACCCTATTGGTGACAGGTTCAATTCCTGCAGCAGCCCCATTTTCTTTAATTATTTATTCTATTTACATTGTCTTAATTGAGTGATATATTAACCGTGTAACGACGGGAGATCATTTCAAATAAGTTTCTATATATAATAGAATGCAATTCATAATTCATACAACCCTAAAAAAATTTCATTATTCTATAAAAATCACTTTTTTTTTTTCAACATCAGAACATGAATGAAACTACTCTACATCACTATATTCCCTTGGGCTGACGTGATATGTGCACATAGCAAGTTATCATATAAATGTGGTTTATGTCATTGCAGATTGAAGGTTATTCTGTAGTTGAGAAATCAAGACCTGTTGAGCAAGGGTGATTCTACCCTTAGAGCAGAGAGTCCCTCCAACCATCCAATTAATGACAAAGGATCCTGCTGTCATTTACAGATTTAATACGACAGGAAAAGTGGAAATTAAAACCATAAAATCAATGCGAAAAGAAAGCAATAAAAATTACTTTTGTCCCTTGTATTCCAATGAATCATCAAGAATCCAAAATGTCAAATCAATTAAGTGTTGTTCAATCTCACTTAGGGAAGTATTTTCTAGGGAAAGCCAATTTTGTCCAGCGGTGTCCTCCAACAGAAATAGAATCAACACTCATTTGAAATCGTTGAACTTTGGTAGAGCTTAGTGGAGAGGATCTCCAGCACGCTCTAATCAAGTAAAAACCTAACTCCTTCAGGGACCCACCCTGGACATATTCTACAGGACCCAGTTGAGATCAATTCGTCACAAGCAACAATAAATAAATCTAGTCACACCTGAATGAGAAGAACGTTAGTAATTCCTTCAGCCTATTTTGTCTTTTTTTCAATTGGAAGACTCAAATTATTGGTAGGCCATGATTTTTTTTTTTTTTTTTTTTTTTTTTTTTTTTACAAGTTTTGCGATTGTTCCCAGCTCAACAATTTTTTCTTTACAATTCAAGAGAAGGGGGGGGGGGCAAAATTTTTTAAAAATACATCATGGCACATTAACAAAGTAACACAAAATCTTCCGAGTTGTTTCAAAGGGTTCACGGATGTTATTTTTTAATTCAAATCGATTTAATGGACTGAAATTTTTACGTATCATTGCTGAAAACTAATCTTCCATAATTTAGAGCGGATCATAAGGAACCCAGACTTTGGAAAACCCATTATACTTCACTTCTATTTGTCGCCATATGTTGGGGTCCAGGAGTGCTACCCACAACCTTGTCCTCGGCCAATTAGAGAGAACATTTCATTTGCAATATGGCAACAAGGACGTTACAGTAAACTCCTGTTATTAAAGCACCTTTGGGGATTGAAGAGGACCCTTTGGATGAATTTGCTGTTATAACAGGTAGATTTTATACTAAGTGTACTGAATATCAAAAAGTAAACAAAATTACTTTTTAGAACGGATTGTTCCAAGGTTTAGTAATTAGTTTTCGAACAAAAAAACTGAAGTCTTTGTGTACTGTTGCTGCTAACTAATCTCCAACAATTTTACAAGGATATAAAATTTAAATGTAGGTCACTTAATAATACCGTTACAAGATTTACCGTATTCATTTCAACTAAAAGGATATCCAAAATTTGTTTATCTTCTCAAAGCAATATGTTCATTGCAAACTGAAAGTTAAGAAATCTGGTTAGTCACTCAATAGAAACCATCACATGACCAGTCAAGGTGATCAATTGAAAAAGGTGAGTTGTCAATAAATAATTAACAACCAACCAAAGGCATGAAAATGATACAAAAAAAAAAAAAAAAAAAAAAAAAAAAGACCGAATATTGCTGGACACCAAGGGATAAATTTAGGATAAACTTACATTGCAAAACTAACCCCTAACCCATCCCATTCAAGTTTTTTTCTAGACATAGAGGGTAATTGATTAAATTTTCAGCCCTTTAACTCCATTGAATGAACTGTGCTGGCTGCTACAATCATAACACACCAACCAGCCAGACCAACTTAAAAACTGACAAAAAAACCGTGTTGATAGTTTTTAATATTGTAACAATATTAGTAAATAAACACTCACCATGAAGCAATGGATAGAAAGGAGAGCATATCTCGCAAGTCATTCACAAGGAGTTTGACCAAGTGCCTTGCTCCATCGAAGTGAATATTCATTGCTGTAAAAAGTAAAAACATTCAACAAAGCCAAATTTTTGAAAACCACAGGAAGATTGTGTAACACCAATATATAAAGTCGGACGAGGTCCTTGCAAGCTCGAATATTCAAACAAAATTTGGCAATCAACATCATGCTAAACCTCTTGTTGGAAGCAGGACGTCTTCAAAAAATTCTTATCCAGCACAAAACAGACAGGAAAACCCAAACACATACCAATACAAAGATTTCGAATCACCCAGCAGAGCCCAATCAGCCTTTTCCTTCCAAGATTCACCAGAATTCTTGATCGTTACGGTCTCAGTATCCTCAGAACTTGTTCAAATTGTTATGCCATCTTATTTCTTGTCAGTCATAATTTTACTTGGGATCACATCATGATGTCCACAACTTATCTGATGTTTTTGCCACATGGACTGCCCATTGCCATTTCAGTTTTTTTTCTTGGCTTCTAGGATATATTTACTCAGTTATACTGAGCTGTCTTGTGATGTTTCATGGTTTCATAGTTGGAGAACCAATCTCTTGGAATAGTTAGTTCCACATATCAGCTCCATGTGAAATGATCAGGACTCATTGGTGGTAGACCCTTCCTGCTACCATTAAAGCTACTCTTAGTAGAGGCAGAATAGCCATTAGGTTTTCAACCAGTGAGTTTGAAGGGGAGGGGATGTTTTCACAAGATTATTTCCCCAACTAGTTTGTAGTTGGACGGTGAACACACTTGAAAAAAGTCAAGCTGGTTTATTGAGGAAGGTCTCAGCTCAAATCAGATTAACCATACAAGGAACAAATTTACTTGAAATTCAGTAGTGAAGGATGACAGTCATGATTATCTGTCTGACACCAATGGTTCCTGAACTTTTTTCAAATCACAGCACTTCTAGTGTAGAAAGATTTATCTCAAAGAGTCTTAGTAGTTAGATTAGAGATGACAGAGCCACACTGAACAGAACAGCTGTCTGTGGATGACACAATTACTAATAATCATTATAATAGATGCTCCCTTCTTTAAGGTTGAGCACCCATCTTTTAATGCTATGATGCAAAGCTCTTCAACTCTGGAATAGAGCACTTAGGCAGCTGGGGTATTGTGCATAAGTAAAATATACTGCTTAATTCGGTCCTACTGACTGTCCTGTTCTGCGTAGGGCAAGGGTGGAATGTCTGCCTCTGGGTCTGGGTCTGAAGCAAAGGTTTCGATTCTTCTTCGTGGTACTGGAAGGGATGTTGGATAGTCTATGGCCACACTGAAGATTTGTAATACAATGAAACAGCTGTCTGTGGATGACAATTATTTTATATATATATATATATATATATATAAGAAAAAACCCATGTAATTTCAAAGAGGCCCTAGAGAAATAGTTGTTTATATGCAACTAACAAGGTACCAAGAATGTTACAATGCTGAATGTAAACCCTGATTTGCAGGAGATTCTGTTGACTGAGCATCTCACGATTTCTCTATAGACAGAAGGGTGCCTATTAAAACTGAATTCAGGAGGCCAATTAATGTTAAGAAATAGTTACCAAGCACAAAAACATTAAATTAAACCTAAATCTCTTCAATCAAAACACAACCTTCTTTTATTCCTCCCCATCTCTTTCCAATATTCTAACAACTTATAGCTAAGAACAACACGTTCTCCTCGGGTTTTCTCCACACCATCCGACTTGACTGTGCAAACAAAGATGGTCAAGCTGGCTGTCTGCGCAGCTCAGAGTTGCCAATTTAGATTTTTTTTCAACTATTTCGTTCGCATTTAGAAGTCATTCCAAATGAATTTTTTTTTTTTTTTTCAAAATCGGCCATGTCAGCTTCTCTGACTATGAAATTTTTTTTTTTTTTTCCACTGTGCAGGTCTCCCCAAGAGGAATAAAATATGTTCATGTCGATCGACAACTGACTGAAGTTGAGCTAGAGGGACAGAAGGGAGAAAATAAAAGAAGAAAATGCAACACCATATTTTTCTTTTTTTTTTTTTATTATATGTGACAGGCTTTTATTTTGTTTTCATCCTCCAACGAAGTTTTTTTTCCTTTTTTAAATTTTTGTTCATTTTTTTTTCTCTTTAAGGTTTTTTGGCTTTTGTTTTTTTTGTTTTGTTTTTTTTTTCAAGACTTTTTTTTTTGTTTTTTTGTTGGTTTTTTTTTTTACAGATTACATCCACACCTTGGTGAGTGTAAATGCCAAATAATGTACAGAACGGATTCTAATACAAACCCCTTCTTTCTTACATTATGTCAATTTCCCAAATAAAAAAATTAAAATAAAAAATGAAAAAAAAAAAAAAAATGAACAAACAAAAAAACAAAAAGAAACAAAAATGAAAGAAAAAAAAAACCTCAAACATTTAAGATTAAGCAAAGAAGAAAGAAAGAGGGGGTAGGGTTGGGAGGGGGGGGTGACCCCTGAAATTTGGAGATTTAAAAAAAAAAAAAAAAAAAGAAAAAGAAAAAACGGAGGGGGAAGAAGAAGGGGGATACTTGGTCCGGGAACCATGTAAAGCAATTGATGTACATTTTTTTTTTCACCCCCAACCCACCCCCTCTTAGAAGACAAGATAAGTAAAATGTTGAAGGGGGCCTTTCTGCAGGGGGGGGAACCTCCCTTTCTGTCAAAGACATTTGTCAAAACTTGCACACACCATTTCTTTCAAATTTCTTTTTGAAGATGCAAAAATTATCCTTTTTTACTTTCGACACTCAAACCAGATAAAAATTTTCTGTTCAATTCATTTTTTGATAATCTTGTTATTTATTGTATCAATTTTTTTTCTCCAGATTTTATTAATTTTAAATTTTCAAACACTCATCTTGCATTCTCTCGTTCTTTCAAAAAGGAAAGGAAAATAACAAAAATAACAAAAAGGACAGATAAGACTCCACAAAGCAATCTGAAAACAGCTGCCGTGGCTCCCCTCTTTTGGGAGTGGGGGAGGGAACTTCAGCACAGTAGCTCCTCCACTGCAGCGCATCCCCGACCCCACTCAAAAATAGACAGCACTATTATCATTATTATTATTTAGTAAGAAAAACAAAAAAAAAAATTAGAAAATTTAATTTAATTGTTTTCGAAGCAAACATACTCTTGAGAGAGAGAGACAGACACTCTTTTATGCGGGAACAAACTTTCTCTAAATCGGACCCAAACAAAATGCCAAGAAGCAAAACCATCCTTGCCCTGGAGGGGGTGGGGCAGAAGGGGCAGGGGAAGGGAGATGGGGGGTAATTTCACAGAACTAGAAACAAACCTCAAAAGTAGATTGACCTTTTGAAAAGACGAGCCGCACTTCAACAACTTCAAGAAATCAAAGACGTTACTTGGAAATCTACCATTCCAAAGACACTAGCCAATCTTAGCGAGAAGACCGGAGATTTTAGAGCCGAAAAGTGAACCCAAACTTTCTCAAACTTGCATTTATCACCCCAAAATTCTGTTTTCTAAGCGTCTTGTTTATGGCATTTTCAAACATAACTTGTTCTTAAAACTCAGTGCTTGCAAATCTATTTGCCATAGAATTGATATCCGAAACAGAGTAGTCAAGGTTACAGGAGTCTAATTGATTGTTTACAGCAGAAGAGAAGGAAAAAAATAAAATAAAATAAGAATCGGAAAGACAGGAAAGCCCAAAGCAAAAACCTAAAGCCACAATAATAATTCCATTTTCAAGACAAATCCTAAACTGAATATTCATTTCGGCAAGATCATCCCTTCAAAACTTGGGCTTTTTTTTTTTTGTGTGAAATTTTCCCCCCATCATTCAACTGCCAGTTTTTGCATTAAACTCTACAAGATTATCTGCCATTTCTTTTGCATAAGTGGATCCCGTGGTAAGCCAGGGGCGGTCGGGAAGAATAGAAAAATTTCTACCCCCCCATTGCTTCAACCATTGGCAGGAGATGGGGGGTTGCTTTCAGTTCTAGTGCCAAGACTCAAAAAAAAAAAAAAAAAAAAAAAAAAAAACCATCGACTCGATTGCTAGGCTCTCTCCTTGCTCATCTTACCAAAACAGGTCATTTTCTTTAAGCAGAAAGGCACAAAACAATACCATTAAATTCAAAAGCATTTTTCAAAATAAAATTATCTGAGATTATATTACAGTTGTTGGAGTGGAAATTTATTGTTGCATAGCAGCAACCGGAAAGGAAGAAGAGGAGGAAAAAAAAAAAAGTCTTTAAACACCAAATCTTTTTTTCATGGCATAAAAATCACAGATGAGTTCGTCTTTGGTTTGCTGACTGACATTTCAAAAATCTGCCGATATACAGGTCGATTAACTTGGGGGATCCACAGACTACCCTCTTTAAGCATACTTGATAATATATATATATATATATATATATATATATATATATATATATATATATGTATTAATGTACTGGCCCATAAAAGTAGGGATTTTTGTAACTGCTAAGTGATATGATGAGTACAGACTGTTTTCACAAAACTCAAGAGTGTCATAAGGATGATTACAGACAAGGCACAGCAAATAGCTCGTAATGAGCGGCTGTTACAGAATTACAATCAGGCAGAATGTGTGTGCACTGGGTGAGAGGGGGGGATTTGCAGTCATTAAACACACACACACACACACCCTTCGAAGATCAACAACTAAGCTAGATAAGTGACTGAAGACAGATGGTTCTTGACACCCTGTTGAGACTTGATATTTGTGCGTTTATCTTATTCCAAAGCCATTCTGAATTTCTAAGATAGGAAATATAGTTACCGCCCAATAAACTAGACATTTCTTTTGGTAAATTGGCCGAGAGGCAAGAAACTTAGCTTCAATCCTAATAATACATGTAGAAATTTTTTTTTTTTTTCTTTCTTCAATAGCATTTTTTCCTTAAGGTGTATGCTCAATATCAGCAAATTTGAGTTTTCAAAACTTAAATAATACGATCATCTTGTGAATTCAAGTCTTTGTTATTTCCTGCCACAACCTCAAATTTTCATCTACATTTTTCATCTGACCCTAAAATTATTTTAGATAAATTCCGATATTTTGTAATTTTGTTCCCTAAGCAAAACCTTGCAACAAAACTCGTCAGTCTTTTGGGGTGCAGGGTTCGGGTCATCTTGGCTAATTGGATGTGATGCTTCAAAGACAAACATGTTCAAGGCATCAATCAAAGTGCCAACTGACAGAACCGAAGTTACACACAACAGGATTTTCCCCCCTCCCCCCGGGTGTCATAGAACATAGCCCAAGAAGCAAGCCCCACCCATCTCCCTAGTCTCAAACGACAGAGCAGACATCGGCTACTCTCACCCAGTAGCGTCATTCATCTCCACTTAGAGCCAAACAAGTTAAGATAGATATTCCAAAGAGAAAAATAAAAGCAGCATTTCATAGAGAGAAAATAAATTTTTGAAAAACGGGAGGGACAAGAAATTATATAGCGTTTCCAAGGTTATTTCCCCATTCATGATGATGGGGGTGGGGGGCTAAGAGCCTGCCAACCATTTTTTTTTTCCTTTTTTTTTAAGGGCCTGTCCAAAGGAGCAGATACCGATCGTAAGAAACTCATTTAAGTTGGAGAGAAAGGCTTATAATTTACAGAATTTCAATTAAACAAAATATTCAGTCAGAGCTGTTGGCTCAAAATTCTCTGCAGAATTTCAAATAGGATTTTAGAAATGAACGTTTTTTTTTATTTTTTTTTTTTCTTCCATGCATGAACTTGGGGAGCTCTCACCGTAGGTAAGCTAATTGGTTTTGCAGAATTCAAATTTGGGAAAGTAATCAGGAGAAACGATGCAGTTCCAAACGGAATTTCACGTTAGATGTTCTTCAATTCATCAGATTTGCAGTGAAGCAAGACAAAGAAAACAAAATCGGCTTTTAATTCGATTTCACTGATCGCATCAGGTCTGGCTAGACATTTTAATTCAATTGTTCCACTTTATCTGCTCACACTACAAATTGGTTTATATAAAAACACTCAAGCTCAGAGAGAGAGAAGGAAGAGACTCAAAGTCTCCAGCAGAAAATAAGAAAAAGGTTGGAATCTTGACAATTCTTGGAGAATTCGGCAGAACTGTTGGCATCTGGGCACAATTATTTAGAATTTGGGATTCCAGGGGGTTTTCGAGGCTCGATCCTCAATAATGATTGAACACAGAACATCCCAAAGATCTTATACTTATTTTTCCTGTAGAATGCAACCATAAAAATGCCGTTAAAGTGCCAATCAGCTTTTTAAAAAAAAATCAAAATATATATATATTCAAAAAAAAAAAAAAAAAAAAAAAGATCTCCAGTTCATTTTTTTTGTTTTTGTTTCAAAGGAGCCTTTAATATTTTCCAAACATACAAGAAAAGAATGTAAGAGAGGGAAAACATTCCCTCCTTTTCAACTTAAAGGCAACATGAAAATTTCCTGGGGGATGAGATGACAGCCTGTCGAAGCAGCAGCTCCAGAAAATGAGAACAAAGAAAGAATGAAAATAAATGGTGGGGGTATACAAAGAGAGTCAGCAAGACCAATTCTATAAATTAAATTCGATCCCTTCAATTTCGATCGATGCAAGGGGGAACCCCACCCCCCGGGCCACCTTATCTGAATTTGTTTTTATGGTTTCTTTCCAAAAAAAAGGGAGGAAGCTACCCCAATTATAAGTGGGGGGGGGGGTAATTTGTGATAAGCAAAAAGGGGAAGGTGACACCCTATATTGCAAGACAAGCAGCCCAAGTCGAGGAAGAAAAGAAGAGGGAGTAATAAAGATGGGGTCAAAAAAAGTTCTTTCTTCAAGGCAAAATGCTGATTTAAAAGTCATAGGCTACATTTATTTTCTCAAGTCATCGAATCTGAAAGAGGATTTGTTCGGACCAACACAAATTTTCAACTGCATGAAAAACTTCTAAAGCAGTTATCTCTCAAGGAATTACACTGGGCTAGATCACCTGATGATAATTCGGACATATTGAATAAGATTTCAAAATAATCATCTGCCCCTAAAACCTCCAGATATGTTTTAAACCTACCGTTTCCTTTCTTCGATACTTATTATATACCAGTGGAGGGAAAATCATCTAGACAATAGAATGGGGGTGAAAGACCCACCCCAAAACACACACACACACAATAAATAACTAGAAATATTTTATGAGAGAGATAGAGAGAGAGTATGGGAAAGGAAGAGGATCAAAAGCTGATTCTCAAAGTATCAAATAAAAAAGCTCACATATTCCGAATACACATGAATAGTTTATATATTCTGAATACATATAGTTCGCAGAGAAGCCAAGTTTTAGAGGGCAGGCGAGTAAGAATATTGTTCAGGCTGCAGGTCAATGGGTTCATTTCTTTCCAAAGGACAGGGGCATGCTGTAGAGATTAAGTTAAAATACCAATTCCACAAAAATCAAAACTTATGGTGCTTCCAAACAGCACATCCAGCCGAAGTTCTATCCCAGAAACCCAAAGAGAAAAAGTAAAATGCTGCAGAAAAAAAAAGTTCAAATTATTCTCCGATGAATGAGAAGCATTGCTAATTTGTAAGGAAGAATCAAGCAACTATATTGGGAGGGGCCACATGGAAACTGCAGACACTCCCTAACTTCACAATAAAATCATGGTTTGGCCCTGGGGAAAGGAGCAAGAGCAGAAAAGCAACAGAATTTGGGGATGCGCACCTTTTACCTATTATTGCAATTTAGGAAGGGGGGTGAGAAGGGCCACAAAGATAGCTCTTCTCACCTCAAGGTTATTAAACTGCAAGAAAGAGCTGGGTGGGGATCTTTGGACAGCCACAGCAGGAGATTTAGGCTTTTTGGAGGAGGATAATTGGGAAATGCTAGAGTCACACTGCAAATGATAAGTGACCAGAAAATTCAGCAGGGTTTTTTTTTTTTTCCCAAAGGGGGAGGGAAGATAGAGAGAAAGAAATGGGACAGGGTTTGTTTTGTTTTTTTTTCCTAGCCATTTTTGCTTTCTTTTCAATATCTCAACAATTGAAACGCTTCAAAAGCATCAGGCGATTATAGCTGCTAGAAAGAGATTTATAAGCTAAGGCTTTAATCAAAAGAGAAAGTTAGAACCCCCCCCTCCTCACCCAGCTGTTTACTCAAGGTGAAAATACCCAGGGGCACAAAGAAGCAAAATAGGGACTCCCATAACAACACTGGGAAGGAAAGGGTCAAAACCATGGCAACATAAGGCTGACTATTTCTGTCAATTATCACTTCCAATGGACAAGATGAGAAAAAATAAAAATTACAGAGACTTACAAAAAGAAAAAGAAAAACATAGTGAAAGAGGAAGAGAGAGTAAAGGAAAATCTTTTAAAGATTCATAACCGAAGAAGAATTAATAAAATATTGGAAATAAAGAATTAAAAAAGAAAAAAAAAGAATATTAATGAAAGATCAATCATATCTTTGGGGGGATTTTTTTTTTTTTCAAATAAGCATAAACAACTTTGTTCTTCCAAAATTCCATGTTCTAACCCAAACATTAGTTGGAAGGGGGCTGGGGCGTGAGGAAGAGGAGAGGCAAATAAAATTTAAAAAAAAAAAAAAAAAAAAAAAAACTACTCAGAGAGAGAGAGAGAGAGAAGGCAAAAGAAAAGAGGAAAAAAAAAAGGGAATTCAAAAATATGTACAAATGTAGATAATCTCTCATATATACATAAATCTTCAGACATTTAGCTGGTAGCAATTTGATTTTTAGTGAAATTTAATTTTTTTTTTCTTTTCACTAAATGTTTTTTCATGCAAATCTTTGTATAATTCTTTTCAAGTTTTGGTGGGGCAGGGGCTAAGTTTTGTCAAGACCCCCCACCCCATTTGCCAGCTTTCCAAGTTCACATTGCATTCACACAAACACTGTCACAGATTTTTTTTGTTTTTTTTCCTTTTTTTCGTGACTTGGCTCATAAAATAAAGCTACTTTCTTTTCAAGGTTAGCAGGGTTATTACATAGTCAGCCAACATTTAGCTCCTTCAGACTGGCAACTAGAAGAGGTTTTCATCATCACCAAAATTTGTTATTTACAAGGTTTTGTACAAAAAAAACAAGTGACGGTTAATGCAAGCTATTATTTAAAAAGCTTTAATCGTTACAATACTGTTTTTTTTTTAGTCCTTATCTTCAAGAGTAGAATAGCTTTTGTACCACTTGGCGTTGCGGATTTTACAAGGACAGAAACCAACTAACCGCAGTAGGAATATTAATATATTGTTGGTGGTGTTGATATTAATCAAAAAATCTAGACTTTAGCCATTACTGATTGAACCCCTGAACAACTGTAGGGGGGTGAAGAAAAGACCAAAATAACAGACTTTTTTTTGGTATTTTTTCTTATAAATGTGTATACCTTAAGCTACTAACTTATTCAGTTAATCCTAGCAAAAGTCTTTGGTGTTAAAAAATGCAAGTCATTGCTAAATAGGACTAAAAAAAGCATTCTGAGAGAGAGAGAGAGAGAGCGGGATGGGAGAGGGTACAAGAGTGAAGAAGAAAAAATAAAAACAAATAGTTTTTTGTTTTTCTTTGTTTGTATACAGGCACTTGGAACTGAGCTTCACAACATGAAGTGTGGAGTGAGACAAGGACAGAACAAGGGGCAGGGGGCAAGAGGAGCAGAGGCCAGACGAAGAGGCAAATTAAAAGTCCAAGATCAATCTCACCATGAGGTCTTTCTAACAAAGTGGAAACCGACTTAAGTTGGCCTGTAAATTATATCAAATTGAAGGAGGAAAAGTGCATGTAGCAAAATAAACGATATATGCAACTATTTTCAGTTCCTGGATAAATTTGGATGTGTGTTTCCTAAGAAGTAAAAAGTTATTTGGTGTTTTTACACCCGGCTTGCTTATTCAGGTGTGTGGAGCAGAAAACAGAAAGAAATAATAAAGAACCAATAAGGTTTAAATATTTAAGGAAAAAAAAGGGGGGGGATGTAGGGGAATGATTAAAATATTTTTCCCATAAAAAAAGTAAAAAAATAAAAATAATAAAAACAAAAAACAAACAAGCAAACAAGAGTGATTGTTTCAGAACAAAGCAACTAGATACAAGAGAGCATTACACCGAAGACAAATTTAGAGCATTTGGAATCAGAGACAAGAAAAAATTTCAGTAACAAGTTAGAGAAACAAAAAGGGGAAAAAAAGTGTGGTGATGGTGGGGGACCCTAACATACACGCACATTATATATATATATATATATGTATATATATATATATATATATATGACCGTGTTAAAAAAAAAAAAGAAAAAAAAAATAGTAATAAATAAAAATCTTAGAGAACCCATATCTTAACCCAAGCATTATAGCAAAAATATTTTCTGTAAATATTTTTAAAATTTTTAAAAGATTTTTCCTCAATTAAATAAGCATATTGATAAACCCATCTTAAGAGATTTGTTTTAACTATTCAATTATTAATGATTTAAAAAAAAAAAAAATAAAATAAACAAATTAGGTTTAGTCATATAATGTTTACATCAAAATTGTTTTTTTGCATGTATTTTTCTCAATCCTCCGCGGGATTTTTTTTTTTTTTTTTTTTAAGGAAAGCTGCTTGCAAAAGGTTCTTCCGGTTCTATGTCCACATAAGTATTGTGAGATCTATCACATTTGGAGGCGAGGAGATACCCTCCCTCTACACCTTTGTCTTTTGGGTTATTGTATTATTTTGCATTACTTTCTTTTAGCCTTAGACGTATATATCATTTTTTTTTTTTCTTTAAATTAGTTTCTTCATTTGTTGAAGAGAAACACTTGGTTCAACATAAGTCCGATCAGTTCGAATGTCGTCTAAAGATATTGTGGTTATTGTCACATGAAGAGGTTTTTTATTCTTCTTTTCTTAATTAACAGAAAGACCCTATCCACAACACCTCAAAGTCCTTGGGTTGATTTCAACCTTTTTTTTTTTGAATCATTTGTTTTTTTTTTCCACCAGTGTTGGACAAAGTTCACAATGAAACCAACAAATAAGCTTCAGTCTCTTATTAGGATGGAAAGAAGTCCTCAGACACACGGGTGGCGGCCAACATCCTCAATTATATTTTCCTATTTCTCTTCCCAGCAAGGAAAAGAAAATTTCTTTGAACAAAAAATATATATTTATATACGAGTGAATGAATGCTTGCATATGTGTACGTGTAATATCTACAACACACACGTACACATATGCAGATTACTTTCTCTACAGCCCTTCTCTCTGGTCATACTTTTTTTTTTTCACTTATAAATTGGAATCAGAGGTGTTGATTTTTTCTGAATAACAAAGTCAGGAAGGGTTAGATTTTCTGCTTAGCTTAGGATTTCCAAATTTTAAAGCAGAGTGTCCATCAATTTTTCAGGAGAAAGAAAAAAAAAAAAAAGAAAAAAAAACTGCTTAGCATTTCTGTTCCTCTTTCTGTGTGCAGACAAGTTTTTGCATAAAACTGGCAACATTGATAAGAAAATCCTGGTTGCAGCTTTCGTATGTCTATGCCAGCCGAGGTTGTACCTTCAATTACGAAAGGGACCAGTATTTCAAAGAGAATGGTTGACATATATGGGGTACGCCCATACACGTCCCTCAAGGAACAAAGACCATTTCAATTTCCACCTTGTAGAATCGGGGGCACTTCACAACCAGCTTGCAAGCCAGAACTACAAAAACTTGAGGGGGGGGGGCACACAGAAAAGAAGGGGGAGGAGAGACGGGGAGAGAGAAAAGAAAAGAGGTGGGGAGAAAGGGGGTAAAGGAAAGGGGGGAGCGAACCAAATTAGATTTAATACCCCGCCTCCCGTTTTTTTTTGTTTTTTTCAAGTGCAACTGAGGATATTTCTGTCAATTTCTTAGAAAACCTGCGCAAAGCATTACAAGTAGGTTATGTAGAGAAAAAAAAAAAGAAAAAAAAAATCCAAACCTGCAAGTTGTCTTTTTTTTTTTCTTTTTCTTTTTCTTTTTTTGCTTTCTCTTTATCACCAACCAAAAACAAACAACTTTTGGACCTCAAGCTGCACTTATGTCAACAGCAGTAGAAATGTTCCTGGGTTGGTTGGAATTGTTTCTTCATCCCCCCATCTCATCATAGGGGGGAGAAAAAATCAATTTTTCTTCAATGGGAGGAAAATGGGAGGGAGAGAGAGAAAGAGAGAGAAGGGGGAATGGGAAGGGGGAAGGAAAGCAGAGCAGTTAAAACTTAAAGATAAGAGAGGGGAGGAAGAAAGACCAAATTTGAGGGAGTAGGGAGAGATGCCAGATCAAACATGAGGCACGAACAGAAATGGGGGGGGGGGTAAGATCATATATATATATATATATATATATATATATATATATATATATATATCAGAAAGATTAAAGAGCAGGTGTGTGAATAGCCAATATGTAACAGTTGGCAAGGTAGAAGAAAGTTTAGGGGGATAACAAGGCAAAGGGGAGGACAGGGGGGGGAATACTCTGCTATTTACTCAAAAATCAAGAGGGAATTTTTTTTTTTTTGAAATTGTCTCCTCATTTGGAAGTCCTCTCTCGATCGGTTTTCCTCCTTTGTCTTTCGCGATTCTCCTTGGCTGGCCTTCTGCCACTCACGTTGAAACGTTGCTCTTTCGGTTCCAAGTCCTTGCGAAGAATGTGTTCTTTGGGTGGCAGCTGTGAATGAGTGGCCGACGGGGAACTCACTTTGAGGGCCTGCGACTGTTCTTTTAATGCTTGGCTTCGCTGACTGGGGGCAGAGCCGGTCGGTTGGAGTAAATTGTTGCTCATCTTGCACATAGGGTCACCTGCGGCAGAGTGCGCTTGTGGCTGCTGCACGGTAGTCGGAGTCTGCTGAGAGGTGGCAGCTTGTAACTTGTCAGAGCTGCTCACAGCAGAGCCATCATTTCCTGGGTCTCGTTTACGAGCAACCATCTGGGCATAACTCAATTTGGAAGTCGATTTTTCCTCCTGGAATAAAGATTAAAGATTCTTGTGATATTGAAATTGATTTTAATACCATCCAAGAATTTTGTAGCTAAGAACTTTGATATTATGGCATGAATCAGTTCATTCGTTGAGGATTCAAAATATAAAAAATTTTTGAATTCAAACCCACAACAATGAGAGAGATAAAGAATTCGAAGTAAATTGTCAGATTTGAAAAAAAAAAAAAAAAAAAAAAAAAAAAAAAAAATGGACAGCTTGCTTATCCTCAACCAAGACCAGTGGTTCCAACCTTCTGGCCTCATTGCCCACCTTGACTGCATAAATAAAATTGACCCCCCCCCCCCATAAAAAAAATAATAATTTGATTATTCATCACAAAGTAAATTATATAAGAATTTTTTTTTTGCTAATACCGATTTGAATTTTTGGGGCACTTACTAGAATTTTTGTAATTCCTTAGTGAAATTTAACTGCAACGATGCTATTTGGTTGATGAGTAAGCATTCATTATTGTAGAATCTATAATAAAATTGTTAGCATTTCATAAATTTAGGAATTGATAGTATCATTAGAAACTACCAAGTTAAACCGATATATGCTTTAATTTAGAGGCATAGAAGAGCCATCCAAATTGCCCCCTTGCAGGATGTGCACCCAACATACAGAATCACTGAACTGAGCAATATATATCTAAAATTCAGTCTAGGTCTCCATTATGCTTCTATTCCAAGAGCTTTGCGGGTAATGATACTTCTCAAAATGATATTTTCTTCACTGCTCTATATAAAAGCAACCTTCTATTGTATTTCACATTACACATAACCATCTATAAACTAATCCCTCCAACAGATCTGATCATTGTCTTCACAAGAAAAGCGTACAATCCCATCAATTAGCTTTTGTTTCTAAGACAAGATTATCAGATGGTTCTGAAACAGTGCATTTTGCATACATCCAAGATAAACAAAAAGACAATGATTCGGTAGGAATCGACTCGTTAATTAATGTTGTCTTTATGGCAATAGCAACAAGATAACCCAACCGATAAACTGAACACCAGTTATCCTGAACATGCGGGGACAAGGAATTGGAATACATAGGGAGCTATCTGAAATTTGAGTGAGAAGAGCCAAAAGCATTCCATAGCTTTAAAAAAAAAAAAACAGGGGTTATAGTTTAACTGATTAATTCCCAATACTAATAATTACTAATTCTACTATTGATTCAATAGTAACAAATGCTTTAGTCATTAACTTAGTGAAGTATGAGGAAATTGCGTTGCCACAATTCAATTTCACACAACAGAAGATTTCTCACGAGTCCAGAAGTTTATATATCAAGCACGTTTGAGCAAAAATTCAAATCGTCAACTACAACAGCTGCTGATGATAATCTCAAGCTAATGCGTTTCTCATAGGAATATTTGAAATTGTCAAATGTGACAGCTGCTGATCTCAAGCTGACGTGTTCTCATGTGAAAATTCAATCAAGTACGACAGCTACTGCTCAACTAGCTAAAAAAAGTTTAGTTTTCAATCGTAATTATGACATCGTAGATGGAAAGTTTTTTTTTATTTTGAAAATGACGTGTAAAAAGCAGGTGAAAATTCGCTTAATCAGCATAGACGTTGGATCACTGTCTTCAGATGGGATTCCATCTTATGTAAAAATTGCTAAATTAGTGTGGAAGTGCTCAAACTTCTGGCCATCTTTGTGGACATTTTTAGCCTTCCTTTGCTGTTTTAGGGGCTATGATTTTTATTATATTTTGGCAGTCCAATCAGTGCAAAAATATTTGAGTTAGCAACACCGAATATCAATCTTGATAATTACTTCTACCAACACCTATGAATCTGCAGTGCTTCATATGTTACATCTCTTCTTTTAAGACAATAGCGTTATGTGGAAGTGCATTATACCTCATGTTGATTAGTTATACATCTCATCCATCGTGAAGTCCACCGTGAACCCGAGTGGTACCTATACATCAAATTTGTAATTGTAAGAGGAACAAAGAAGGAAGCAGGGCATGGAACCACTGCAAGACATACTTGTAAAATATTGACTAAAAAGAACTTACCAATGCTGAAACTTTCGTATTTTGCTGCTGCAATGCATTTGAAACATTGGCTGCAGAAAGAGCAGTTGGGGGAGAACTGGCAGCTGCACTCGAGGAGGGCATCCCCTGGGGAGGAGCTGTCTGTCCAGGTCGGGAATGACCTTGCTGAGTAGAGGAGGCACCAGCAGCAGGAGCTTGGGGGCCATGACCAGATGAAGATGACAAAGGTAACGAAGAAGAAGAAGACACTGACTGCGACTGGCTACTGCTGGCTGGAGGGGTGTGAGTAGATGGGGTGGAAAGTGCAGACCTCACACTCGTCTCTTTCGGACTAGCAGTGGTTGTGGCAACAGCAGCGGCTGCAGTTGGTGGAGAGGTTACTACGGCAGCTGAATGGGCCTGTGAACCCCCCACCAACGAAACTGGGTGAGAGTCTGCAGACTTGCTGTGCTCGGCAGGAGTCTCCCTGTTTAGATTGCCTGCAGCACTTGGAATTGCACAACTTGGCCTGAAGAAAAATAAATAAATAAATGAATAAATAATATTTGATAAAATAATTTTTGGACAAATTAAACACAGGACCAATCTAGTAAAGCCAAGGCTTAAAATCCATCCCACCCATCCCCCGTTTTTTCCCTTCCCTGTGTGTTTTGATTTGTTGAAGACTCATTTTTCTGTTTGGCTTTTCAATTTATCATTTCTATTATATGAAGTATTATAAATCATCATTTAAAATTTTCAAGACCACTTTCAACCTTCATCTTAATTATATTAGTAGTTTGGTTTCGGGGTTGGTTTTTTTTTTCCCAACTTTTGGCTCGTGCCGATTACAGTGCTTCCCTTCAGAGATGTCATTTCAAATCCCACCTGAGGCTTATTTTTTTATTTCCCCAATTAATGCTATTTGCTTCCTACCGGAGGGTTCAGCCTGGGTAAAAAGATATGTTTAACAACCATTCTTGTTTAGCAATGGAGCTCAGTCGTAAACTGGGGAACACCTATCTATAACTAACAAAAAAAAAAAAAAAAATGAGCCGGTCTTTTACTTACTTATTAGCTGGACAAACTGGTTGGCTAGTCTGTGCAAGTGTACGGTTGTTGGCACTAGTGGCCGAGGCAGACGACAAAGACATAGTCGAGGTGGTGGCAATCAAGGGCAGGTGTGGAGCAGTAGGTGCTGTAGCGGGCATGACGACTGCCGCGGAGACAGGGGCCGCCAGGCTGTTGACAACAGCAGCTGAGGAGGTGGAAGAAGAAGAAGAAGAAGGAGCCAGCATGGACGTTGCAACAGCAGTGGACACTTCCTTGCTGGCTGGAGGAGGAGGAGGTGGAGGGGGTTGCGTGTTGAGTCCTACGGCAGCGGCAGCAGAAGATGACGAGGTCGACATGGGAGCCACCACTACTGCGGCTGCAGTAGTACCACTCGTGGCTGCACCAGTCGTGCTGCTAGACGGTGAGCTGGTAGATGACGACGACGATGACGAGGCTGTGGCAGCGACCACAGGAGAAGTGATCACAGATTCTTTGGCCAATGGCTTAGCAGTACCTCGCACTACATCGGACAATTTGTTTTCAAATTTTTCACCTGATGCGGCATTGTTCTGTAAAAAGAAACACAGCCTGAATTAATGTACATCAAACAAGTAATGAAAACTCAGAGCAGTTACTTAGTGGAAAATCAAGGTGTAATGATCCATATATATATATATAAAATTTAAATTCATGGAACCTATTCTGTTGCACATTAAAATCTATATGGGTCATCTGGCATTCTGTTTTGTGCTCTAAGATCCCAACAGGTTATTTATCAACAATACCAGCCATTAAATTCCAAATTCAAGCAACATACTCGTCAAATCGAAAACTAATATTTTTTACGTGTATCACACTAAGCCATGCAAACCCCTACCAATTTTCAAGCTAGAGGGACAAAACAACTTTCTACTTACTAGTGATCCTGGCAAGGGCGGGAAAGAATTAGATTCAAATTCAAATTGTGGCTCGGTATATTTATTGGCTGAGGTTTGAGATGGATTCTGACGCTGCAAAGACAAAAAAAAAAAATTAATGAGGTGGGGGGGGAGAGAAAATGACCATCCATTCAACAAACCATCAACCAAGCTTGACATTCTGGGGTAAGATATGCCGTATGGATTGTCAACCTCCCAAGTTCTTGAGCACTGTTGCCAGATTGAGCTACAAGGGGAAATAAGCCAAACTTCATCTACAACACAGGCATTGGAATAGCATCGAATTCAAAATTTCCAACTTCAACACTAATCAAATACCAGTGTTGGGTAAGTCTCTGAGATAAAGTTTGGGTTATTCCCCCTTGTAGCCCAATCTGGTAACCCTGTTCTTGAGCAGAGAGTACATGTATATACAGGCAAGATATATTCTAACAAATCGTGATGCATTTCATAATTTTGACAAAAAAATCAAATTGATATCAACTGACCAGCTAATTCAGCAACTACAAACAATATGAAGGTCAAAATCTTACAACAATTTTCACTCATTATGCCTAAACCTGATTATATGAAGTTCTTAAAAGTGAAGTGCTATAAAGCCAGTGTAAAGCCAAGAAAAGGCTGAAATTCAAAATTCTGACTACATCCAGGGATGAAAGGGCAATGATGCCTCACAAAGAACTGATTCAAGGATGGCAAGAGGTTTCGGCCCTTAAGCAGAAGATGCAAAATATATGGAAACCAAGTGGGATTAACCCATTCATTGTAGAAGGTGGCAAGTATATTTATTCATTGAAAGACGGAAGTCCTTATTCCAAGATAAAACAGAGTTGCCATTATTCACAGAAATTGAGTCAGCCATAAAACTGCAGTGACAAAAATTTCCACCATCCTCAGTTGATGGGCCGATCGATAACCAGCGTAAAAAAATTAAATCTCTTGCATTCATAACTTCCGGCTCAGATGCCAAATATCTGGTACTTGTGAGGGGGGGGGGGATTTTTTTGTTTAAACACAGGCAGCTATGTTAACATCCTGCAATGCCAACCATCGCTTAATTTTCATTTAGGAGAAAACTGCATTTTTTTTTCCCCCCTGCAATATTCACATACAACACCCAGTACCAAAGAGTCAAGCAACTTTCAATAAATAAGGGGGGGGGGGGTCAGGATGAAAAATTACTCACAGATAATTTGGAATAATCCTCATCTTTTTTTCTTCGTCCTTTAGTGTAGAGTTTCCTGTTGACAGATTAAGAATGAAATGAAATAAAAACAGAAAAAAAAAAAAAATTTTAATGAGTCAGTCAGCCAATCAGAAATAAGTTACAACAGAAATAAGAGGTAATGACATTTAAAGGTGTGACATCATTGAGAAACCATCTAGCTGCTATGATATCAATAGAACGTAAAAGTTGAACATTTGTTTTTTTTTAAGCTAAAAATGACAATTTAAGATTTTTATTGAAAATAATACTTTCAGATTATTTCCACATCGCAATATTTTACAAGAATCAATTGACTCAATCAATTCATTTCCATTTCAAAGGATATAAAAAAAATAAAAGCAGTTGCCATTTATATCAAGCATTCAAGGTCACTACAGGAATCTCGCAATTTAGTGCAGTTCATAATATAAAGAGGGTGGTGCACCACGGTGGACCCCTACATATTCTCACTATTGGCCCAGGGAAAGAAAAACAAACAAAAACAGAATTTCATCAAAAGGCTTAATAAATATCATATTTCTCAAACTTGCAACCAATTAACATAATTAAATGGTGTTTTACACATTATGTCTTTGATTTTGGGATAAAACAATACCTTCATATACCGGTGAACTTGTTTGGTACTCTCAAGTGATTTTCAGTTGATTTTTCATAATTGATACTCCGTGACTAAGAAGTTCCAATTAATTGTAGGTGTACTGCCGCAGAGGAGACCATAGCACCAAGAGAGACTCTCACAGATGACTAGATCTTGGATTAAGTGGAAGAGGAAGAAGCGAGGGAACTTCATCCAGAGTCAGATCAAACCCATAATCCTGTCTCAGCAGAGAGCCAATCAGATGCCATCTACCACAACAAGTGGCTTATTGAATTGACAGAAGCTCAGGACTTTGATCCACAGTTCACACTTGATGTACCTACTCAGACAGACACAGATGGAGATGAAAATAAAGACTGCCGAAGAAAAGGCTTCATCGGGTGATCGTAATATGAACAAATGTACATGGTATATATGGAATTATATCTATGTTGTTAGTTCTTTCATTAGGTGTCATATCATTTAAAATGTGTTGAAAACTTGCATATATATTTGGTGAATTTCTCTTATAGCATTTTTAGGAACTACTTGTAGAAGTCATTGATGTTAAGTAAACATTTTCTTTTTAATTACTGAAACTTGGTATTCTTTGAAATATCACTCATTTTTTCTACACATCAGACAATGTTTGCCATCTTTTACGTATCATTTTTTCTCTAATATCATCCATACCTACCCACCTGCAGTTTTCATGGAACAAAAGGGGTACTGTATCTTTGTAAATCAAAAATGTTCCATGACAAAAACTGTAAATCATTTCTATTAAAGAATTGAATCCAACAAGATTAACACTTGAATTCATATTCAAAATTTTTAATATCAAAAGGAATACCTTCTGATTTAAGTCATTTTGGTAATTTTTTTTTCATTTTTTGAAAATTAAATTTACAAGAAAGCTAATTTTTTAAAATTCTATTCACTGAAGAGTTCCACTGTTTTGGAGCGGTTCCCAAGGGTTCACGAATTTAGAAGTTTAGCAAATATTTGTTGAAGGCCACACCGCTTAGCAATGCCAATTGTCTGGTGTCAGGAAAAGAAGGTTTGTGATGGCTCCAGATCCAGAAAAATCAAGATTTCTGCGATCATCAGCCAAGCCTTCATAAACAAGGCACTTGTCTGTTTCTTGCAGGTGTAAATGAACAGAAGATGTATTGCAGAACACAATGTTTTGTTTGTGTTATTTATTTTCAATTTTGAAAATCTGTTGGTAAACAGAAAAATTATGCCAAGTGATGTTTGGGGCTTTAATATTTCATAATTCAAACTCAATCGATGCAAATTAATAAATATGCATCGTCTCTACCAACCAGATTTTGGGATTCCTTATAAAAAAATCACAGTAACAAGGGTAGTTTCATCCATTTTTATTGAAAATAGAATGAATGATCATAATTGTCATTTTTTCAAAATTTTTGGGGTCCATTTTCAAAATTTTTCGGCTACGTCTTAGTAATTAAAATTGCTATCAATTTGTGATAAACTCTTTTTGCCATAACTTTCTCGTTCGTTAACCAATTTGCAAAATTAAAAAAGCTTGTATTGATTTGCATGGTCTATATAATATGACAGCTGTTGATGGAATATCGGGAATTCAAATCTGACTAGCACTGTTACGTTTCTCTGGCAGCTTCTTTCGACCATAAAGCTGGATGGAAATCTTGCAAGAAAAAAGTCAGGAAAATTAGAAGTTAAAGCGAGAGAGAGAGAGCAGAAGAGAGGAGAAAGGAAAGTTGCCTACCTCTGTGGTTGTGAAACTGGAGAGTCTTTACTGGAATCAGAAAGGAGGCTAACATTCATTGGGGTGCTAGACTCTGCAGCAGCCGAATTGTGATGAACAGGTACAGTAGCGGTGATCCCTCCACTGTTGCTGACGACAACCCCTGCCCCTCCGCTAGTGTTGCTGTGCTGAATGTGGTGAAGAGGATGATTGTGGTGGCTAGAATTGTCACTGCTCTTCCTCTGTAGAAAAGGTGCTGCTGTCACATGAGCATTCTCTGTACTTCGGGGACTGGACCGGTGAGCGTTGGGGTTTTGGTGACGATCATGAGATAACCGACTGTCACTGCTGGCTCTCTCTTGGTTAAGACGATGAGGTTTTGGTGTGCGGCTAAAATAAGGGATAGGAAAAGATAAAAAAATCTTCAAAACCAGGGCAGAAATCTATATATCTGGGGAAGATGGTTAATCTATAACTTTTTATTTCTTTCAAGTGGCTTTCATGAAATCATAGCCAAAAGGACACTTTTAAAGCAAATTCAATAGAAATTTTATTCTTTTCTTCCATTGATTACTATAAGACGTTTAGTGATAGCAGAAGATGAATTGCTTACCAACAGCTATGAACATGGATTTGGATGGAAGAGCAAGATGGATAATTTTCAAGATTTTGCACTTGAATATATTACAGTAATACCCCAGTTAGTACTCTAAGTACATTCCTAATGAAACAGTGCTGTACAGGGTCATTATAACCTGTTTGACTGACTACTGCACTCCCAGTCAGGATCCTTACTTTAAAATATAGGATGTTGATAGAATGGATTAGTATTATGTATCTCTTGTAACTACTTAGTGCAAACAGTGAAATATCACTGTGTTTACGTGTCACAATGTGTATATTGCTACATGATAAATTGTATAAATGTCTATTCTTATGCACAAGGCACATGAACTGAAGTGTGCAATATGCAATTATTTTTGAGACTCCATGATGCTATTTTTTATCAATCATCAATCATCTTGTAGTTTCACGTGGAATTTTTTACAAAATTTTCTTGGAAAAAGCCAATGATCAATCAGCGCTAAATTGGATATCGAAGCACAATATAGATCAAAAAGAGTGAGACTACCACAGTAAAACTATGATACTGTCGTAATTATTTCTTTCAAGTTAATGATTGTCACCATTTAGTCAAATTCAAGATAGAACAATGAAAGAACGTGGCACTTACCTTACTCTTATATTAGTAAATTGGTGTCGTCCAGGAGCATTTATCTTAACACCAGCTGCCTGATAACCATTCATTGCAAAGACCTGCTTAAAAGAAATTAAATTTAAAAGGTTTTTTTAATTATTTCTTAACTGTTGGGCTGACTTAAACATCACTCAAAATAGTTGAAACCTTTTTTTGTAGATGATTCTGCTTCACACAAAAGATGAAGAATCTCAATTAGTACTTTTAATGAAAATCATTTTCAATGTTTTTCTTATTAGATTATAATCAGTAAGAAGGAAAAAATGGCTACTGCCTTATTTCAGCTTGGATGAGAGAGAGAGAGAGAGATTCATAGAGGGGAAAGAATTGATCAAAATAAGTTTCAAAATACTTCTAATCCAAAATAAAGTAGAAAGTCTAATTCAGTAATCAAAGGATTTTCCAGTTGGTAGGCCAGAGATCCTCTCACATTTTGATGAGGTTCAACAATGATGATTGCCACTTTTTAATTCTTGTATGATAGCTGGTTTAGTACCAGATGAAATGTTTTTAGGACTTTTACACTAGGTGATTTCACTGGTCATTCAATAGCACCAAGTCATAACTAGTCAGCGATCTTCCAAATTAAGATAAAGCCAATCTTACAAAGTTCGACAATCCTTTTTGGAAATGAAGTATAATTCAAAATTTTTCTGGTAAGTATACACACTACATTTTGATCAATTTAACTACACAAGACTTTTGACTGAACAACAATAATTCAAACAATATTTTACAAAAGAAAGACTGACAGAACACATCTCTAATAATCTTATTTACTTAAGTTAATTTCAAGGATTGATTGGAATCAAGTTTAAAACTTGAATTAACTTCTCAGTTGACAAATGTGATGGCAAAAGAAAGCACATCATTAACGTACTTGTTGAAAGATCTAATAAACAACAGAGTAAATATACAACGAGGGAGGGGAAGATTACTTACCATGCTCGGATCCATTATAGTTGGAGCTGCAGGGGCCCAAGATGACAATACTGCGTGTCCTGGGTGATAAAATACCTGAAAGAAATAGAAATAAAATCTTTAAAAGCTGAGGGCGTTCAGTAGCAGTAGGATTATTCTGTTGCTAAGAAAGAGTTGAATTTATTTCAAAACATGTACGAGATGAAAGTCATGTGAAAGAAACTGGCTGGAAGATGGAGTAGTATACCATCCATTACTCAATAGCCTTAACTCCCATTTTCAGCCAATATCATTCGGATAGATGTTAAGATAAATATTTGAATAGAATGAAAATCTATCCAGTGGCATTAGAGAAATAATGTGGGCATTAACCAGACAGTGTACCCATAAGTATCACAAAACCAACACTCATCCCTCTGGAATTCCAACAAGACCAAATCAAAAACATTTACCCCCACCCCACCTTTGCTCTAGAGAATACTTGAGTGTTGCCAGTCACATGACAGTGTTTTAAAGTTGGGAATATACTTTTGTCATTGTGGGTAATATCAGGTTTTGTCTTTTTTCTTCTTCCAGTCATCCATACTTCAGCTGTCTCATGGGATACTACATTCAAGTAGGCTTTCATAACACGTGGGGCATGGAAAGCTAACTCAATACCCACTTGACCTCTAAATTAAGTTGACAGGTAACAGATACCCAATATAAACTCATGTATTTTTCACTATATGTTATGAAAAAAGTTAGATTTCATAATTCAGTCAAGTGATCATTAAATCAAGTAATTTTCATAGATAACTATATTTCTATAAACTTGACACTAATTAAGTTACTGGAAAATAAAAACATAAAATTAAAAAACTAATTTGACAAAATAAATTTCCCGTTTATTAAAGACAAAAAGCAAGAAACATCAAGTCACTCAGAAACTAAACTCATCAAAAAAACTCAGAGAGCTGGGGTTAGTGTTATAATCATCACGGTGACAATTGATGCCAGAAATTGTGTCATCTTGGAGGGGGGGAAAAAAAAAATGAATCGAGTTGAAAATAATTCAACATCCTGATTGCCCATTAAAGACTATATGGAAACAAAAAAAAAAACCTACTTCAAATATGCAAAAGGAAATTTTTTTTCCAATGACTTACTTTATGCTATGTTCTTACAATTGGGATCAAAATTAAAACTTCAAAGATATTCAAATTAAGACGATAAGGTTTTCAATTTCTTTATAGAAAATGTCCATGTTTATTGCTACAATTTGTTATGTTTTTGGTATCTTCCGAGTTGAAATGAGCAACATAAAAAATGTCACCATTTCATGTGGACATATTTCAGCTTTATGTATGCAAAACATAAAAAGGTGTATCCGATATTCTTAGATATGAACAAAATGTACAGGGATACGTAGTAAAATACAAAGCAATGGACACTGGCTTTTACAGAAGATAAACTTACTAAGACAATGAACAGAAATTAGCTTACCTGCTGGCCATACTGCAAATTTGGTAAAAAAGCATATCTCTGTGGAGAAGGAAATGTTTGTTGCTCAAAATGTGGCTTTAAACCATTCCTAGGGACGTAGCTTGGCCGTATCAATGGCTTAGCTTTGATGCGAGCCTGGAAAGAATCAAAAAAGTTTTCGATTAAGAAAGGTATTTTTCATTTGAAAAAAAAATTCTCCAAATGGTTCCTGAACTTTTTCAAAAATTACAGCACCCTTTGTTGTATAAGGATTCTTTCACCGGGTGTAAGTCAGAAAATACTGAACCATTGCATTAACGTTGACATGGTTAGGTTAAGGTAAAAAAAAATAATGAATCGTTCAGTAGATTCAATCTTCACTGAAGAAGTGAACATTAGACATAGTTATAGAAGAATCCAGGATGTATACCTTGGATATAGACTAAACACCTTGTGTTAAAAAGGTTAAAATCAACATTAAATGGCAGAGGGATTCACGATGTGCTAGTGTGTTGACACATTGAATTAGGACGGCTCGGAATTATCAGAATATTTGATCATCCCGCGGCACCCACTTTGGGAATGGCTGATATAGTCTTATATTGACCAACAGAATCATCTATAAGACTCATTCCATGCTAAATGAGTTTGTGATTCTAAAGCAAACTCTTTTAGAGGATCAAAGATAATGATTCAATATTTATCATTCCAGGAATATCAAAGTCGTGCAGATCAGAGAAACCAGAAACCCTTACCATGATCGGCTTGCCAAGGAAAGACTTGACTTCTTCTCTTAAGTACTGGTAAGCCCTTTGTGCATCTTCATCAGAGTCAAAAGTCACATACCAACTATCATTATGGGCGAATTCACAGCTCACAAATTTGGGGCAATTACTCCCAGAAAATAAATTTTCAACTTCCTGGAAAAAATAGAAATGAATAGATCAGAAGAGGGAAACACAGTTTAGCAAATAAAATGACAAAATCATTTGATAAAAACTGGAAAAAGAGAGAGAGAGAGAGAGAGATGCAAAAGTGCTACTAACCTCCACTGGAGTTGTGGCTGGAATTTCCCTTAGTATCACAATGCATCTGTTATGATTGGGTCTGACCTTTTCACCTTTTTCATCAACTTGAACATTTTGACATTCTAGAAAAAGAAAAAAAAAAAAAATCTATATTCACACACAAGTTCAACAAAGAATTGGCTTTGCATTGAGACTTTGATGACATTTTGATTAAGAGGACATGCAACGACTGATTTACTCGCAACTGAAAGTTTATGGCATTTTATACTTGGTTTGTCTGGGGACCCAACTTGTAAGTCATCGTAGGATTTGGCTTGAAAAACTTTTTATACAGCAGGTCTCTATTTTCAATTCAATATATATATATATATATATATATTCACACACACACAAATTTCCTTCGATGTTGGCTGGACATATATGTCCTTCAATCACATCATATAAACCTGTATGTATCGTAGCATACAATGCCTATTACACATTAAAGAGTCTTAAAACAAGTATCATCTAGGAGAAGGCAAGGAGGTCAATGGAACTATTCAAAGGATCAATAAATGCCTGGAGTGCCAATGGAGGCCCAACTGAACTTCCAAGGTTGAAAGCTAACAATATTAAAAGAAATAAAGTATATGAAATACAGCTTTTATATATTATATATATATATATATATATATATATATATATATATATATATATATATCCCAATCAATCTGAAATATGTTAATTTTTTATCATCTGTTTTATATACTGTTTACAGGAACATAATGAAAATATAGTTATCAGGTGGTTTGTTCTGGGCCACTAATTTCCATATGATTATCATTTCATCCCCCCTACAGGAGTTCTGTCTAATTGAGAAGATAAAAAAAGAAAAAAAAAGCACTATTGAAAACTGCAAGTGCACAATAACTAAATCATTTATTTTTCTGTACACACCATGGGGGTCAATGAGGGATAAATTCAATGAAAGGAGGGAATGGTTAGAAACCCTTAAGTAGACTTATCACATCAGTTTCACTCAAGACTGAAGGTATGTAACAAGAATTTAAATCTTCAATAGAACAGAAATTAATATAAAAGCAGATCTAAGTCATTAATTTACACAATGACATCCAGCAAGAAAAATGGACTCTAATTTATGTATCTTATGTAGGGGAAATGTCTTCAACACTATCTTGCATGGATCTGAAAAGCCGATTTCTACTTACCTCGAAGAACATCAACAACTAAATCAAGGTTACTGGTCAACCTCTGAACCTGACTAAAACTGGCAACAGCTGAGATAGCCACATATTGGTCAGCATCCATTTGTGACATCAAATATGTATCTGATGTCAAATTCTCTCTGAAAAAAGAAGGGAAAAAACCTTCATGAGTCACACACAAGCATGGTATTTGTAGTACATCAACAGCCTAAAACAGCAACATACTAAAATCAAAGAAGTTTCTTTTCTATGCCAGTAATATATTTCAGAAGATAGATTTGAAAAAATATATTTCCTTTTGAACTGTGTACTGGTAAAATCCATGATCCTCACATGATATTTTAGGATTTATAGGCTCTCCAAGTTATGATACGTGAACATCACACAAACAAGGGGACTTGTCAAAGTATTGAAAACAAAAGGAACTTACCGAGAAAAATAATATTCCAACTGACTTTTGAGCATTCGCCGAATCTGCTCATCAGACAGCGCGCCATCAACTTGGGCAGGACTCTCATCTGAAAAAGAAAAATAACAATTAAATGCAAGGAATAATCTTATCACACCAAAACAAATATCCAAATCATATCTGTGTGGATGAGCAAGTGGACCAAAGAGATTTGGCCACTGTGTAGTCAGTTATGCATCAACTGTAGAAACTTTCTTTGCAAATAGAGAGAACAAAAATATTGTTGTAAAGAATCTCTCAATTCAACTGAATGACATCCCAAATGAAGTTCTCTCAAATTTCTTCACGGCATTGAAACTGAAGTGGAGTGAGCAGAAAATATTTTCACTTTTGAGACAATTGATTTTCCTCTGTCAAGAGTTAATGAAATGAGTCAGTTACTTTCAACAAAAAGTGTATAATAAGCAAAGGGATTTATTCAATGTATTGATTTTTTAGAATTATTCTTCACTTGATTTCATAATGTGCTTTGCAATGAAATTCTACTGCATTGTAATTTTTTCTTAATGCACTGCCATGCAGCAAGGAGGGAACGATAATTCTAACTTGGATCATGGAGACAATCCATATCAAATAACTTATTGCCAAGCCACATTATACATTATTTTTTCTTTATAGAACTTTTGTTTTTATCTACTGATATTTGATGAAAAGAGTTTTCATGAATAAATGTTTCTGATTAGTCATATCAAAGAAGAGCCTCCACAGCATTTGTACCTGAGTACCAGGTTTAGATCAAGAGCAGATAACTTTCCAACAGGCACGTGAACTAACGTAGATCTATATCTCGGGATCTGTCAATTCTGAACGTGGGACAATGAGGGTGTGGAGAATGAATAGCTTTCCAAGGTTTAAAATTGAGTCCTGTTATAGCCTAACTGATCAATTCCTAACTATACAGCACTATCTATTCATAATAACAAAATACTATTAATTGGTGATTTTACTATAGATTCCATAGTAATTAATACTAAACATCAACTGTGTGAGATATAAACATGAGGTAATGATTCCTATGAAAAATTCCTTCCTCTACTGATATCTTCCTAGAATTAAAACCAAGTTTTGGCAAATTACTCCAACATACACCATCATAACTTTTTGACACACAAATGTCATAGCAAGAGAAACCTCAGAATTTTCCAAATTAGACATTGAGCAAAACAAAAAGAAAAAAAGAAAAGAAAAAGAAGAAAGGAAAAAACAAAAAACAATACAAAACAAAACAAAACAAAAGGGGGGGCACAGCGGATTTTTGATCCCTTTAGTTCTCCAAGAATATTATTCAACACCAGATCATGGGGTTACTTGTTACCCTGTTTACTATCTCCACAGTCAATATAGGTCAGAGCTCCTCAACTTTTCAAATACATGAGCTTATATCGGGTATGATGCCAACTTCTCCACATTCACCAAAACATTGACATAGAAACAATTGCTGAATAAGCAGTAGAAAAAGACAAGTACTTTTTGTGTCTATGTGTGCATGTAACTGGTGGAAGTGGGGCATTGAAAAATGAATCTGCTCACCTTTCATAAAGTGAGTTATATTAGCCAAGAACCACTTCTGCAGAAGTTATCTGTTGTGATACATACAACTTGCATTCTTCAGTAAATATACAACCTGAATATTGAACTCAAAGATGTTTGCCATATGAATTTATGATAACTGCTTCTAGGCTTTACATCATTTAGGCTTATAAAAAGATTTTTTATAGGAATACTCAACTTTGGGATAATAGGGGAGACCCATGTGTGTGTATATAGAAGTTTGAAGGAGATATATAGAAGAGAAACCTATACAGAGAACATGTTCATAGCTGCTAGTATCTCTATGACAACTGAAGCTATCCAACAACTGTAGATAGGAAAAAAATTTTCTCATATACAGGTTTGATTAAAGTTGGTTATAACTACATCCTATTGGCACTTGGAAATACTGTATCTTTTGGCGGATAATGACACTTTAAGGATTAAACCTGTGCCAAAAATAGGGTGGTCCTAAAGGCCAGATACAAGAACAGTGACTAAACAGCAAGCTATAACTCTCTTATTCAGACTGAAATAGTGGTCTTGTCTCATCTGCCGAAATATACGGTAGTTGAACTAAGATGATTGATTTCAAGGCCCTGCTAATTAAAAAAGGGGGAAAACTTTGCCGGGTTTACAATTGGGGTGTTCAAAATGTGGTTTCATCAAGAGGGACTGCACACACTCCCACCCAAAAAACAAAGTAGTCCTTACCTTGCAAGGTAGCAGTTTCAGTCTGTGTAGAATAAATAAGTGGACTCGAGGTCGTAGGAATCCCAGTGGTGCCAATGATAGTGCCGGCACCAGCCGAGCCAGTGCCGGCACCACCACCACCAGCCGCTGCAGCAGCAGGTCCAGTGTTGATGGTGCTTACTGTCTGATCGGCGGCTGCGGCTGGGGGTGGGGCAGGAGAGGCAGTTAATAAGGAGCCAGGCCCAGTGCCAGTGGCTGTCGGGGTAAAGTCAGCAGAAATGGGCTGCAGTGGGGGTTCTGAAGCAGCCGCTGGAGAGAACACCCCACTACTCACTTCCAGCTTGTTTATGTCACCATTTGCATACTGATACAGACCTGAAAGAGAGAGAGAGAATACTTGAAGTATCAGTCTATGCCCGGTTGAATAATCGAAGTATCCAAAAAGCTTTCAGACTTGTGTGAAGAAAAATTTCACTTTCATTTTTGACCCCTAAAGGGAGAAAGTTCACCTTCAGTTTTGATCTCTCAATGAATTCTATGTAAATGTACAAAATAAGATGTGTACATACGGATGGAGGAAGGAAAAGTCGCAAAATTGCTGTTATTTCCAAAACTTGCTTACTATGCATAAATGTGCCCATTGATACTAAACAGATAATATTGAAGGAAATTAAGTGGCTTCCATTATTTTCAATTAAAACTTCAAAACTTTGAAAAGCTGCCCAAGTCTTGATCATCAAGACCTTTGACATCTTGGCCCACTCCTTGAAGGCTGCTTTGAGGAAGTTGATTTTGAGGTGAAAGATCTAGTTGATCGCCTGCTTCAAAATACGCCCTACAGCGTAGACCAACAGGTTCAGGTTCAAGCTGAAGGGGGGCCGGTAGACCCCTGGCCCAAAATCAGCCAAGTTAACTTTATAGAACTACTACTTTTTCTTGGCTGTGGAGCTGGGAGCCTTGGTCCTCGGTCTGTTTAGCATTATTATTACATGGTAAAAAGACTCCCTTTCTAAAACTTTTTACAGTAAAATCTTCCAAGCTTCATTGAATATGCATACGAAACATGTTTGGTCTGCATCAAAGTTTAGGTGGTTCCGATATTTCTCACTTTTACATACTGATTATTTTTTTTACAACTCAAATGCTCGTATCTAACTGAGACATTGAGGTTATTAATTGCCAATTGAAAATGGAATCCTCGGTTCATAGATTGCCATGGAGAAAAGAAAAATGTCAAAATGAATCCTTTGTAAATGAGGAAGAACTGCCCCCCACCAACAAATTTCTGTCAATGATCAGGTAGCCCAAACCAAATTTTCAGAGCTTTCAAAATTTTCTTCAGGCAAAGATTCGAAAAGAATCCTTTGCCTAAACAATAATCATCTACCTGAAAAGGCCATTACAATATATTAAAGGTCATGCGTAACCTTGTGTGTTGATACAAGATAAAGCTAATTACAAATTTCTGTTAGTAAAATAGGGGGGAGGGTAATTTCTATGAGTCAGCTAAATCCAAATCAGGAATGGAGAGATACCATCATCCCTCTTCCTAGATACCAGGAATCATATGTTCTGAATAGGAAGTTAAGATTTGCTATTCGTTGGTAAGGGTGGTACAATTGATTGCATTATGATTACTGATATACAAACCACTAACAAAAAAGTTGTGTCAATCTCAAGGGCAATTAACATTCTCTGGGTTGGGAAGATAATTACGGCAAACTTACTTCATTAAAATGTAGGATGTATTTAAGAGAGCTCTGAAGCAATGATTCTGAAAGTGGGGCAGCCCTGTCCCAAAATGGGGCTATTGAAATTTATTCGATAGGCTATTCGGAATTTTGATTTGAAAATTAAAAAGCATTCCAAAATAGAGATAAACCAAAAAGAAACTGATACGAAACAAGGAAACTTTATGACTTGACCTAACAAAATACAAGCCTGAAAACAAGGCTATTTATAGTAAATATCAGGTATAAATACAAGACTTCAAAATTTGAATTTGGAATATCTACAAAGAAATGAATTCAAAGTGAAGTCATATAGCATGCCATTCTATATAATTTTTTTTTTTTTTTTCCAAGAACTTTTTAAAAAATTTTCCCTCAAAGTCCATTCATATTTCTTTATTTAAAAATAATTTTTGTCGTGTTTTAAAATCAACATTATATACCTTTTCAACAGGAAATTTGTTTCATGGCTGTTGAAGTTGGGAACGGAGCAAAAGAGGTCAAGAACCACAGGTTTGTAGTCTTCACGATGTACTTCTCTATCCAGAAAATTGATAGTTAGGAGTATTTCTGTTTAGTCATCACCAGTCAGAAGATTGAAGACAAGGCTATCATTTTTATAATCACTAATAAAAAGCCACAAGGGCAACTGAATAACTTTATAGGTCAACATTTTTTTTTTTTTTTTTTGCCAAGTCTCCCCTATCCAAGGTGTAGTTGAAGAGGGGGTGCAGTAGTAAATTCACCTTCTTCCCCACCCGGCTCAACTAAAAGAGCACGGTTATGGCGTTGGTTCCCTTTTCTGTGGCAATAAAGAGATCTGTTGTCATTCTTATGTCAGACAGGCTGACATTTTTCATAAATTTCATGATACGGTCTCAGGTTCAATAAGAGATGGTTCAATCCAGTGAGCCAGTGGCTTCGTTCACCTAATTCCATTCAACAATACTACTGCTGCTGCTACAATCACCCAGATTTCCTTTTTAGCAGATCATATAACCCACAAGCTTTGCTCTTTAACCCAAAATTCCATCACAGATCTTTCTCACAATATAACCATCAAATAAAAAAAACACTCAGCTCAAAGGATCATTAACAACAGGGTCATGTTGAAAATACAATGACTGAAAAAGTTCAACTAAATTAATACCCGTCTCATAATAGTTACATTTATTGTACGAAACATAAATGCAAATGAAACTTCTGAGTCAAAGGTAGTATTAAAATTTCCAACATTCAAGTCTCCTCTAACCAACATCCATCAAATTAGGAATGTTAAGGTTTTTGTCTTCAACTCTGTATTAAACACATAATATGAAAAGACTAAAAATATATTCATTACATCAGAAATACATATCTTACAAAAACTTTGTTTTTTAAAAGTTATGAAGTATTTCCATTGACAGAAATCTTCTGCCTCCAAGATTCGTACGGTCAACTTTTTATGTTGAAAAGTAACACCTCATATCAACCATAGATTGGGAGGGTCCTCAAACCAAAAAGGAAGACCCCATTGATTTTTCAGATTTTATCCTTGATCAGTCAACTGCAAAGGAATGAAATTTCAAATTCATTTGTGATGGAAGGCAAATCTGCTCTATCTGCGAGTTAAAACCTTTATCTTGCATTCTCAATGGATAACTATAACAGTTGCCATCTTCCGCAATAAATGGGTTAATTACTATTCTCACCAGTGTCATATTTACAGTTTGAATACCTGACACAATTAACTACAACAATCTATGGAAGAGTTGGGCGTCAACATTTTCAATAGTAATTTTGGCTTTTATTTTTTCTTTAGAACGGAAGAACTAATTGTCATTTGGAAAAAAAACAAAAAAAAAAGAATTTAGGTGTGGCTTGTCTAACCTGAAGAAATGCACTGAAATCATGAAAATTCATAAGGACACAGAAGAAAGGAGTAGTTATTGTTGAATCAGGAGAACTTTTATGGGGAGAAAACAAAATGTAATGTCAACTAGTTAGTTTGTAGAGAACAAGATATTTATATCTTATATTGATACATAATAAAGAATGAGCAGATGTCTTCTATCACACTGAAGGATTCAACTAATGTACAATTGAGTAGAGAACAATTTGATTCAGGTTCTAATGTTGTAATAAAAATGATTGATTCAAATATATAAATACAAAAAACTCACACTGCAACACAAATCTTCCAACACATAAAATGCAATGAATAAATCAATATATTTCATATATGCCGTCATTCTTGATTCTATAGGAAACTGATAATACTCTAAATACTAAGAAAAGAAAAAAAAATGGTATTGATAGTCAGGGGTAAAAAGGTAGGATTTGATCTTGGTGTAGACATGGATCCCTTCTGTAGGGAAGGGAGTTCAAATTTCACCAGAAGCATTCTCTTCATTTCTGATCTGCACGGTTTGATCATTGCCATTTACTGATAGCCAAAGTTCAATTTGTGACAAAAAACATCTCAGATATCACAAGGATAGTCAAAATCAAATCAATGGGCTTCATCTTTTAATTGTATCACCATAACCATGAGAACTGACCAAATCAAACAACAAAAAAACATAAGCTATATTTTCTCCCCTTTTTGTTCGTGTGTCAGTCTTACAAGTCACATTCATGAGCGAGGAACTTTTAAAATTTCCATCCGCATTCCAGTGACCTCTTTTTAAGAATGCCTTAGTCATTTTGGTAATTACCCTCCCCCTTGTTCTTCAGCTCGATCTTTTGCAAGCTTTATGTGGCATTTTGATGCTCATGTAAAAGCTCGGTTAGACAGAGAGAAACACACACACACATACATATACACACACATACATATATATATATATATATATATATAGATATATATATATATATATATATATATATATGCATCATATAATTTATATTTACCCAATATATACCGTTTCATTATTGAAAATAGATATTACATCTTTTTTGTCCTATTGATTCTGTAAGACCCTTTCCTGTATGAAACTGACAATTCAAATTGGTTGTGCCTTCGATCTCACCAATGTATTGCCCTTTGTAACCTTGTATCACCCATGCCATATTTGGGTAGATGGGTCAGTTCCGTCAAGGGTGACAGAAAGACCAGTATACGGAATGGAGTATTGTGACAATAATGGAGTAACTAGAATGATGGGATTCATTTTAGAAGCAGACTTAACTTGAATTAATTTCGGTCCATTCCCTCATAATTCAGAAGGTCGAATGAAATGACCGATAGGCTCAATCCAAGGAGGGGGGGGGGGCATTTTTTGGTTGATAAGGTAGCAAAGACAATTGAAACAGAGTCACGCATCTCTGTACCATGATGTGCTCAAAAAGTAGTGGACTATCCTGTGAGGTTCAAATTCTGTACATTCGTGACTAACTCATTAGCCCTTACACTATAGTGACCGTCCTAATATCTGTTTCTGCTGAAAACAATTTCTTCAAGATATCACAATAATCTTATGTGTCTGAAATAACATCAGAAGGTCCACTGCCAATAACTTATACAATTGTTGCCAGATTAGGTTCAACTGTCTTGACGCACAAGTTTTTCCTAACTGCTGATTTTCAGGCTCGGTAATCTTTCCCCATGTTCACCTCAACAGTAATACATAGCAAGGTTGCCATTTGATAATTTTCAAAACTAAAATCAGGAAAAATTTCATACTGAACAAAGTTATCCAGTTCTGAAAATAGAGATTCAATACCGAAGAAAATCTACAGTAAATAATCCTTATTCTGAAGGATACACTACAGTACATGAACAATAAATATAAAAAAATGTATTCTAATCTTTTTTCTGCAAGTTTAGTCTGATGATGAATTTAAAGTTATTTGATTATTTTGGTAGTGAAGCTACTTATTTTGGTCCCAAGACCATTCAAATTTGGTTGTGCGTGTCAAAATACATCAGGGAAACCCGATACAGGATCCCATGAGATTTTCTGCTGAAGACATTGTGCCACTATTTCTCAAGAGGAAATGGTAGTGGGATTCTATACCGTCAACAAAAAAGACAAATCTGAAAAGGTTAACATACCATCAGGATTAATATCGTCCCAGTGGTGCACATCCTGTTTACTCAAGAACTCTGTGGCATTAGGATTCAGTCCTGGGCTTTTCTGGGTGACCTGCAATGACAAAATTTTAAGTAAAATATACATATATAAACAAACAAACAAAATAAATAAAAAAATGTTATTATAAAAACAATGCATGATCTTATCAACAATCTATGATTAAACTATTTTAAACTATTTTACACATAAGACTGACTAGTCAGAGATATAAATTACAAAAAACATGTTGATAACACATGTATTTCAACTTTACAATAAAAGTTGAAATTGATTCCCTATAACCTGGATGCAGATTTGCACTCGTTCCATTACATAAAATATAGCTGACTACACAAAGGAAAGGATGCTCAAATGAAACTAGTGCATGATGCAATCATTTCCACTGCTAAATACTATTTTCTCTGAGTACAGTGTTACCATTTGATGAATACCCCACAATCCCTAGAAATGCATCCTTCATGAGATCCTATATTCCAAATTTTTTCGGATAAAAATTTCAATCTTTCAACAAATCCATTCTTTCTTAATAACCTACCACACACACACGTCAGAGCAGTACCTGGCGTCATTTTTTAATGACTCAACCAAAACACCGATTCATTGAGTTGTGGTGGTTTAAGTACAAATTATCATTAAACATAAAATCTTACAAAATAATTCAACGGCACACTTCAGATGAGACTAACATCTTTTTAGATACCATCATTCAGAAAAGGATTTGCAGTTAAAATAGGCCCCCCCCAAAAAAAAAACACACAAACAAACATAAATAAATAGGAAAAAAATTTTTTTTTTTCAAATCAGAAAAAATTTCTTTCAAACCCACTCTAATAATATCGGTCACAGCACTTGACTAATCCACTGGGTGGAGGTGGGGCTTGGGGTTTTGCTGAAATAATACTTCCTGCCCGCTGTTACAAACTATGCACTAATCCCAGTAAATGAATTCAGTATTTTGTTCAAAAGAAAAAAATATTGAAATATATCCGAAAATTTTTCTTCCACTGTGATTAACCAGATTATATGAAATGGGGGTCAATTTAAAAATAATCAATAGCGACATACTCAAAACTAAATGGGGCTGTTAATTTAATCACCAAATAGAAGTAACTCATTTCAGGCAGCCATATGGAGAGTAAATCATCTGACCTTTCAGAAAAGAAAGGTCATTCACCAGACCAGAAATTTTTCCTTACTTTATTGGCAATTCTTTCAGATGTAAATATAATAACCACACATTGAACCTAAATTTCATAGACATACAAGAATCATTCCTCCTAAATATTTTTAAGATTATTATAAGACTGAATTCCAGACATTTGAAACCAGGAAGCACTTAGAAAATGTATACCTCTGCCAATACCATACACTAGAAAATACATGAAAATAAAAACTGAAATAACTAGGGAGAAAACAATAAATGTCAAGTTATGGAGTTACTCCCCTTAAAATTAAAACCCCTTTTTATCAATTATTTATTCCAACTTTTCAAGAACTAATTCCAAGACCCAATCCAAAATTCAATCAATTCTTCAGTATTTCATTGCCCACACTCCAGAAATTTAATGACAACTCAAGAAGACGTGGTGTGCACTAACAGACACTAGTGAATAAACATACTTCTTCAAACTCCTTTTGACAGGTAAAAGGGTCAAGAAATGTACCAAGTTGACTAAGCTTCAGCTTTCCTCTTGGTGGATTCTCTGAGACTATTCAATATGCTTATAACAGAAGAACCAGTTAAAAAGTTTAGGTTGGAATTAGAAGGGTGTGATAGATGTTCCATAATACTTCACACATGCTTTGCTTTTTTGAGAAAATAAATTGAACTAACAGACAGTAGACTGACAACAGCCACCGACTGGTAGGTTATAAAACTGAATTTTCTAAGTTTAGAAATTGCCTGAGAATCAAGTCTATTCCAGTTGTCTGGAGAATTTATGCTGCTTGGTGAGAAAAAGAGATGACTTCTTCAAATACAAGCAAATTCTCACCACTTCATTTTTCAGCCATAAAACATGCAAGTTAATTTATTCACCATAGATTCGTTTCCCAAGAACATATTCTCAAAGTGAGTATTTTTAGCAAACCACAATGAATTAATCAAAGGACTGGGGGGAGGGACTTAAGGATACCCTCGTGAGAAACTCAGCTACCCAATATTCCATTTCATGATTTGATTGAAGAAGAACCCAACCAACAGTGGAAACTAACTTCAAGTTGACACTTAGTTCCCCAAAAAGGTTGTTCCTTACTGTCTCAAGTGAATGGCTTGAATAAATTGAATGAACCCCACAACAGGGCTGGCACAAATGTTTCATGCACCCCAGCTGAAAGCTTGAAATTTTTTCCTCGGTTGTATTTTAACAGCAATTCTTTTTCAGTCTGAACGAATTGCCCTAGCCAACCACCTAGGTTTACCAAACAAAATGATAAAAGCAATTACTACTAACTAAAGGTTTTCTGGCGATTTGAATTTAAAAGTATCAAAAAGAGAAAGGAAGAAAGAAAAAGAAAAAAGTCCTTTTCAAACACCAAGTCGGTACAGTTCCTTACCACATTTCAGTCCAGTTAAGACTCATTTCATATCGAGACAGACTCAAAGATTGTTAAAAGAGACCACTAAATATTTTCTCAAAATCCTGCTGAAGTTTAATAATCCAAATAAAATACTGTTTAGATGTCTACAAGTGGGCAAGTGATACCGCTGCTGAAAACTGGTTGTGCTCTCTTTATACAGCAATCAGTCTAGTCAGACTTGAACAGACACCATTTAATCTCAATCGAGGCAATTATAGTAACAATGATTGATTGAGCAGCAAATCTATTCTAGAGTTTGAACTTGTCCAAAAATTTAATTTCTCCTTTTTGCAATTTGGTTAATGAATACAAGATTGAATAGGAGTAATATGGATGGACTTACGGAACAAAATCTAACAATGAAAAATAGAATGAGTTCAGCAGTTATTTATCTACTGCAAGATAAAAGTCCTTGTCCATTACATGATCATCTGTAGCGAGTTATTCATTGCAAGATTAAATTCATGACAAATAGAATGAAATTGCCATCGATCACAATAAAACAGAAATTTAATAGAATCATCAACCAATTGCAACGACGTAAATTTCAGTCAATCGCAGTCAATAGGTTAACAACTCAGAGAGTCATTTCACTGAATCTCATTTTAAGGATAGAAGTCACAGGATAAATGTGTTGCAAGTGGTCATTGTTGGTAATAAAATAATATTACCTACCGAGACTTTTCTAACTATATATCAGGATGAGTGAGGGAGCAATGTCACTAGTAATACCAACTTCATCATTTCTTCTATTTATTTCAATTTTTATCACACAGACCTAACCATCCATCACTTCACAAATACCTTACTTGAAGGATCAATTCAATACCAGAACATCCTTTATTTTTCAAGAAAAAAACAAAAGAAAAAAAACAGACCATCAAGCCTCAAGAGTTCATTTATTATATTTCATTCCATTCAAAAGGAACTGGGAGGTTTTACAAGTATGTGTATGTATCTGAGTATCAAAGCTAACTTTTTGTTAAGTCTTCTTGCATTAGTTTTTACTGCAATGAAACTAAAATCTGACCTTTAACCACTGAGACATCAAAAAAACTAGATTGGGAGGGGGAATAATAAAAAAAAAAAGGTATGTGAAGTTTGAACATAAGCAAAAGACCAAATTCTTTCAACTAGTTTTTTTGATTAAGCTTTAAAACTTTCAATAAGTAATGATCAAAATTTCATTAACTGATGTATGCGCACATCATTAAAAAGTCATTATGAGCATGAAAATAAGAAGCCTAGATTAAGGAGAAGTTAACTATAATAATGGTATATCAAATGATGTAAGCAGTGGTTCAGTCTGAGAAAAAAGTCTCAACATTAAATGACAGCAGAAGGTGGTGAAGAGTACTACCCATCAACGTTTGGAATTGGTTCATCAAAACATCAATATTTTGTCAGGGAGATATCACAGACAAAAGCTGAACATAATAGAACAGAGTTAACATTATTATTTATTCATTTGATTTTAATTGGAAGAAATTGTTGCCCGATCTATTCAGATTTCCCACCACCATTGCCAAAATGAATTTTATTCTCACTATATCTTCCTTTTTATCACAAAAAAACCTCTAACCCTAAATACTAATCCTTAGACCTTTGTAGTTATATTTGATAGAATACGGTTCCAAATGTTTTGAATTTTCTGCTTTCATTTGTTCTGAAATAGTTCAACAGCAGCATCTAAACATAAGCAGAAAAGTTTTTTCCCTTGTCAGAATATCAACTAAGCTCTGATGAACCAAACAATTTACCCAGTCGTCTATTGCAAGATAAACTATGTCCATTACACGGTAATCCCTTGTAAGTGATCTGTTACAAGATAGAGGCCTCAACTCGGATAGAACCAAGTTGCCCTCAATCAAAATAAAAATTTTATGGGACTGAAATGATAGTGATTAGTCAATTGCAGTCAATGGATTGTTAATATTTCAATCCATGAAACATCTTGAAGAGTCTTCAGTGCACAATGGTTAACAACTGATGCTTCTCTCTCAACATACATAGTGAGATCAACAACTGCCTCCCTGTGCGTACACTAATTACATTCCCTCTTACACATAATCAATTTCATGCAGTTCTCTTAGTTCAAGGACTTCAACAGTTTGAATTTTCTTTTTCTTCAAATTGAAACATATGCCAATAATTCAAAATCAAAGTTTCTCAGTTTTACTCACAAATAACATCAAGTCAGTCATTAAAAAACCTTCCCATACACAGATTTCAGGCTTCTTGCTATGTCATACAAAATAAATTACCGTGATGAAAGCCTATTCAAACTTATGAGTGTCTTTGGACAGCTGATGTATGGCTGATGAAAAGCGACAAAAACCAGGGTCTTGACCAACTTGCCAGTCAGAAATTCTGATATTTTCTGGAATTTCCTGGACAATGAAGTTAAGTCAGCAAAGGGTAATTGATGGCCTTCCATTCAGTTACCCCTAGCCAACTTTTTATTCTGATATATAAAAAACATGACATCAAAAATGTGTCAACCTGTAATTCTGCAAAAAAAGTACTAGTTTCTCCACATTCAATGGGGAGGATATCTTTTTACTGGATAACATTTGTGCTCATTTTTTTTTTGCCATTCCTTCAAATCCCTGAAAAAGGATCAGGCAAGGGGGAGAATGTTTATGTCAATACCGAAAAGGTCAGAATATATTTTCAAGAGAACATGAAAGTCAAATACATAATATTGGTATAAACGAAACAAAAATTTCACTATTTTATTCATAATCTCTTAAATGTCTTGAGTATTGTAATAATAAGAAAATTTTTTAAAAAAACAAAGAAAAAAAAGGGAGCTAGTTATCCCCTAACGACTTGTAATATTCTCTTACACTTCCCTGACCTTGAGAATTTATTTTTACCCCGGCATTTCCCTGACAAACAACTTCTATACTAAATAGCATCAAGGGTAAACAAGGCAGATATATCATTCCTTAATCTAATGCTGATAATATAATTTCTGTACAAAAGAATTTTCAGAAATAATGATTAGAAAATTTCCAGCTCATTGGATTTTGTTGAAAATTACAATCGATTAATAAATCAACTTATTACAAACATTTCAAAAGTGTCCAAGGGGAATGATATGTTAACAATTTTGAAAAAAAAATTCTGAAAACACACAAACAAACAACAATGTAATTTACACACTTCCATTTTTTTTTTTTTCTTCCCCCAAATTAAATCCAGGGCATATTTTCAACCTCTCTAAGTTTCAAATAAAATTTCAAGAGATTTAATTCTTCCAGAGACTTATATTATTTAGAAATGTAAACATTTTCAGTCCAAAATATGATTTTTAAAAATGACCCCCTCCCCAAACTTTTCTTACAAAAAATCCTTTTTCATAAAAGATTAAGAGCCAGAAATATTGAAATCTTCGGTAGATTTGGGTGTTTTCTGGCAGAAACTTGTTTTATACAGGATAAACCACTTTGGACCCAAAATATCTTTAGTTCAATAGAGAGATTATGACGATGAAATCCACGTATCCGCTATGTTAACCACCTTGTGGTGTTTGAAGTGATTTCAATTTTGTCAATGGATTTGCCCAGATTAAGTCAGTGGATGAAATTGAATCCAATGTTATGGACGATTCCTATTTCTAAGAATTATTTGGAAAGTACAAAAACCAATGATATTTCCAGTTACTGCCAAATACAAGATTTATACATTTGTAATAATTTTGTTGTAGCGATAAAATTATCCACGTGTAATATATTCAAACACCAAGTATAATTAATCCTAACAATAGATTTTAAAACAAAGATAAAGGTAATATGTCGAGTTTGATGATTCAATTGGCAAAGGTGATTCTGGAGTAACTGAAACCATGATAAACCCTAAATTATTGCTTTTTTTCATTATTCGGAATTTCATAAGAACAGTGAGACAGGATTTGAACATACAACTTTTTTCAGTCGCGAACAGAGTCACTTAACCACAGTGAATGACCATCATTAGTGCATCAAATATCAATGCTCTGAATATTATATCAAATCTTGAATATCATATCTAATCTAATTCTCAATCTAAAAGTTATTTCAGAACAAACACTAAAGAACAACAAAAGAGGAAGAAAGTCAAGAATCAACCGATGTCAAGTCATTTGAAGTGTGTGTTTATGATTGTTTTGCCAGGGTTAACTTTTTCAGCTTTGGCTGGTAGGTAAGTTTCCCAACCTTCATTAGTCGATCTGGCACACAAGTACCCCACAACCCCATCAAATAAAATACTGTTTGAAAATAACCACCTGGCAAAAGAATACCCCACTACCTCATCAACCTGGCATGTGAGTACACCCCATTGTATCAACTTGGCCGAAGGGTACATCCCACCTTATCGACCTGGCACAAGAGTACCCCATCATACAAGTAAAATGCAACAAGCAGCACAATCTCATGACAGTTCATGGGGGGGGGGGGACAAGTACAACTGAGATGACTAGATTTCATGTAATTAACAAAGACATCATTTTTCTTTGACTGTCAACAAACAGTCTCTCGAACAAGTAGAGCAAGGACAGAAGCTCAAGAGGCTCAGAAGGGGGCTTTTGGTCAACCTAAGAGTCTTATTCTATTTTCAAATCAGTGGAAAATCAAGCTCACGGCCACTCGAAAGATGATGGGGGTGCATGTTCATCAAGAATTCCTGAGTCTTATGAGTCATAAGAAGTTTTACAGGGAGAATACTTTTTGTAAATATTACAACAAAACAGAGAAGTGAAATAAACACGAGAGAGTGAAAGTGAGAGGCCAGTAGCAGGTTTGTCACACACGTCGCACAAATACGAGACATGAAATTAAAACAGCTGTTACTCTCCGCAGCCAATTTCAGTGTATTGAACAGAATCAAGCCATGCCTCCCCAATTTCTATTGATTTGGAGGAACCAAAACACAACAGCTTTTATCATCTACAGACATACATATATACACCCAGACGAACTCCATTTCTTTATACGGGTACCAGATGAGTAAGTCAGACGAATACCCCTCCCCCCAGCAAATTTGAAAATCGGGACAACAAAGATAGATACTCACAAAATGCAAAGTTTTTAAAAACAGGAAGAAAAACTAAAGGTTTAAAAGCATCCTTGAATGCATGGAATTTACTTATGAAATCTTTAAACCTTAAAAATAGACCATTTCCCAACCAACTTGTGCAATAAGGACTATATTTTTGTATTATTTGAAATGAGAGAGAAGAAAAATCCTGCAAAAATTGAAAAAAACGAAATATGTAAGACACACCTCAAAATTTCATGTTTAAACATTTTTATTCATTTGCTACATAAGATTTTGCCATTAAAATTTCTAATCGTTCCAGATTATACAATTAGCAAATAACTCCTCGGAGTTACGAATTGGAAATAAGGATTTATTTTCTTCACAGTTAGTCTGGAAACTCAAAACTGCTTTTTAAATGTAGGAAGTTTAAAAGAAAACTCGGCAATGTTAAGCTACGGGTGTAAATTATTTAATCTGGTTGGCACCAAATTTTTTTCTAAGGAGTCAGATAGTAGATTATTTTAGTTTGGGTCATGAAAAAGGATTGGATATAATCATTATGAATTCATTGCAGGGAAGACTAGATCGACAACAGCTTAATGGCATCAAACTTGGTGACGATAAATACAGAGATAACAGCCGCTATAAAAGGTAAAAAATCAGAGTTAAATTAATGAGTATCACCAAGTAATATATTAAATCTAGTAAATAAAAAACCATCAAATCAATTGTTGCTTGGAATCTTGACAAACGGAGAGCATGAAAGAAAAAATGGGCAGAGCATATGTTGCTCTCCAAGTGAAACACAAGCCACAACAGCAATAATGGGCTGGGTTGGTTGGCTTGCGTTTGTTATGTGTGGGCCGCACATGTTTGTCTTGTAAGAAACCTACCTTCTTTGGTTGCTTCCTCTGCACACACAAAACACAAGAGTTGGCTGAATAATAATACACATCACCAGGGATCATCTATTTTCCTGTTGGTGTTTCAGGCCTAACGTCACACCAACCCGTGTGTAGCATTAAGCCAAGTCGAAGTGACACTCAAGGACAGATGGAAGCAAGCAAAAGCTCCACGGCTAAACCATATGGTGTCCAAAAAGCAAAGATGCTGTGACGACAATATTCCCAAGATAGGTGTTGAGGAAAATTTACGTTCAAAGACTGACAGTCATTAACAGTGTGTCCATAGCAACTAGTTAACTATTGTTGAAATTAAAATGACAGGTAACACTAATGATCTGGTTGCAAGGTATTTCTGTAGCAGCCATAACAGACTTGACCACCTAAAACACAGGTTGCTGATTTCTATGTAATAGTAGCACTATTACCACAACTACTGTGAGAGTGGTAATGGTGGCAGGAAGAGAGATAGTAACAGTAGTAAATTGCATTAGTAGTAGTAATAATAGTAAGTGTATCATTAACACGAGTAATAGCAGCAAGCATTTACTGTCCCACCGTCTGGCAGGTGTTTCGGTGTAACAAAAGATTTAAAATAAAGATTTAAAATTTAAAAAAAAAAAAAATCCAATTAAAAAACAACAGAAACAAAAACACCTTTAAATCCTTTAAATATGTATACCATCAGTTAATTAAAAAAAAAAAAAAGAAGATGGATTTATTTTGTTTTTAATATCAAGTACTGTGACCCACTGTAATAATTTTGATTTACTATCCATTTTAAAATCCAAGATGAAGGTAAATGATAGTCAAAATTGTAAATCAAATAAATAAGAAAAACATCTGTATTTTAATATAAATGAACAAAAAATTTATTTAAAAGGGTAACTAAAATGAAGGTAACTAAAATGAATCTTATTTAGTAGAACTGAAGACAAAGGCTTCAACATTTTCAAAGACCTTAAAAAGATGCAGTTGTACAGAATCTGTGCCCTTAAAAAAGGGTTTCAAACTTGGACCTCACGCAACCTTTGTCTCTTTACGAAGTGGCAATTACAAAAATCTTAAAAATCAACAGGTTTGTTATAAATCTTTCGCACCAGCAAAGACTACGCAGTAAAAGTGGAGGTGGTGACAACTGCGATGACGTTTGCGGTAACAGCTGTCTACAAGAGCTAGTAACTCCATAATGATGATAAGCAAAGCCAGAAAGAGGCGGCAGAAGCAGCAGCTGCAGTTTTGTGAGGGACAGGAGAGTAAGGATGTGCTATTCAGACAGGCTACTCCAGCGATCAGAGCTAATAAGAATATTCATGAGGTTGTGCTTGCTATCTAACAGCAGTCAAAGAAATTGAGCCCCTAGAACAACACACCATGGTGGCTGCTGCTGATTCTGCTGCAGCCACCACCATCACAAAAAAGCTGAAAGGGAGGGGAGACAAGCAGTAAGTTTCCACAATTTCATTTAGTTCATTATCTGACAAGAAATGTGATGAAATAACTACATTGATTGTGACCCATGATCCCACCAATTTTTTCAGTCAGTGCGGGGACCAAAAAGCCTGAGATCGGAAGAAGTGGAGTGAATAGTAAATATTTTTACTTTTGAGACAATCATTGATTTCCTGTCTAAACTTGGTTATAAAAGAAAGGAGCTATTTAGTGATTTACTTGATTATTCATTATATTGTGCAAAACAATCAAAATTTTTACTGTGTAACAATCTTTTCCAAGTACCAATATGCAAAGATATATCAAATTTTCAAGGACTTATGGGGAGCTCAGAGTAACCCAAAATCCTAAACTGCAATAGGTTACCTTGCAAAACCAAAATTATTTTTTTACCTGAGATATATAGATATAGATAAATATAGATAAATAGATAGAGGTAGATATAGATAGAGAGAGGTAGATAGAGGTAGATATAGGTAGATATAGATAGAGGTAGATAGAGATAGATAGATAGAGATAGATAGATAGATAGAGATAGATAGATAGATAGATAGAGATAGATAGATAGATAGAGATAGATAGATAGATAGAGATAGATAGATAGATAGATAGAGATAGATAGATAGATAGAGATAGATAGATAGATAGAGATAGATAGATAGATAGATAGAGATAGATAGATAGATAGAGATAGATAGATAGATAGATAGAGATAGATAGATAGATAGATAGAGATAGATAGATAGATAGAGATAGATAGATAGATAGAGATAGATAGATAGATAGATAGAGATAGATAGATAGATATAGATAGATAGAGATAGATAGATAGATAGAGATAGATAGATAGATAGAGATAGATAGATAGATAGAGATAGATAGAGATAGATAGATAGAGATAGATAGAGATAGATAGAGATAGAGATAGATAGAGATAGATAGATAGATAGAGATAGATAGATAGATAGAGATAGATAGATAGAGATAGATAGAGAGAGATAGATAGATAGATAGAGATAGATAGATAGAGATAGATAGAGAGAGATAGATAGAGAGAGATAGATAGAGAGAGATAGATAGAGAGAGATAGATAGATAGAGATAGATAGATAGAGATAGATAGATAGATAGAGATAGATAGATAGAGATAGATAGATAGAGATAGATAGAGATAGATAGATAGAGATAGATAGATAGAGATAGATAGATAGAGATAGATAGATAGAGATAGATAGATAGAGATAGATAGATAGAGATAGATAGATAGAGATAGATAGATAGAGATAGATAGATAGAGATAGATAGATAGAGATAGATAGATAGAGATAGATAGATAGAGATAGATAGATAGAGATAGATAGATAGAGATAGATAGATAGAGATAGATAGATAGAGATAGATAGATAGAGATAGATAGATAGAGATAGATAGATAGAGATAGATAGATAGAGATAGATAGAGATAGATAGATAGAGATAGATAGAGATAGATAGATAGAGAGAGAAAGAGAGAGTGAGAGAGAAAGAGAGAGTGAGAGAGAAAGAGAGAGTGAGAGAGAAAGAGAAACACACACAAACACAAACAGGGGTCATGTTGACTCAAATTGAAAACTTGTTTGCAAGAATCAATTTAAAAAGAGCAAATATGAACTTGTGAAAACTATCAAGTAAATCGGAACTAAAAGAAAGTGAAAAAAGAGAAGGAAAAAAAAAAAAAAAAGAAAAGGCACCCAAGGAAAAGTAATCATTTAATTTGTCCAGACAGGTAAGTAGAATGACACAGTTAATAGTGAAAATGTCTTAACTATGTCATCCTCAAATAACTGGTAAGCAGTGTGACTAGATTTCATTGCCTGCATAGATGAGAAGTGGCAACTACAACTGCTCTACACAGACTCCTATTACCTCACTGTAATATCAGTAGTAGTAGTAATATAGTATTTATAAAAAAGGCTGTGCGAAGATTAAATATCTACTAGTACTTTCTTCTCAACTGTTTTCAGAAGGGAAAGAACCCGCACATCTCTTGGCTCACCCTAATAAACTTGATCTCCCCCCAAGTAACAACAATCCCTAAGTTGGTGCAGTATGACAAGAGGCCTAGAGGTTACTGTGAACTTGCTGATAAGTAGATATCCATCCGTTGAGAGTAAAGCCAAAAAAGATTTCAGCATTAATAACAACCGTGTTTTGGATAACACCACAACATTTAATCTTATAAGCCATCATATATATATATATATATATATATATATATATATATATATATATATATATATATATATATATATATAAAAGAGGCTGACGACAACTGAACCAAGTCAAGACAAAATGTTCAACTTGTAGCTCTCCCATGAATAGTTTTAACCATAAAATTCACGAACTGCTTGAGAACGCTCTCACGGTGGACCACTTCCAAGAATTTTCTTGGAAAGAATTTTAAAACTCTTTAAAATTGAATAAAATGAAACAATTCACCTCAAAGTGCAAGGGAAATAACTTTGACCAGGAATTATCCCCTCAGAATTACGATTTGGATTTTTTACTATCATTGCATGTTAATCTTATCTACCATAGCTAATATTTTTTTCATTTTTTTTTCTCCCTGCAGATTCCTTGTGGGGCATAAGGCTGCATTGCAATTACAGTAATAATTGGATGCACTGCCTTACAAGACCAAAGGGCTCTAACTGCCTCATTATTCATCAATAGCCGAGGGGAAACTTAATTAATGCTTTCCTGCGGGGCATTAGTGTCAAGTGAATGTGATCAGATCCATAACTCAAACAGTTCAAAATTCCATTTTCCATGCTGTACTAACAAATCAAGACGCACCTATAATAACTATAAGTAGGACACGCAATCAACAGGTAGGTTTTGAATTGATATTTCTGAAATGTGTAGTGCAAACGAGCTCATCAATGATTTTTCCAAGAACCAATCTTATTACTTTTGTTAAGACAATCAGATCTCCTCGCCCCATTACTGTAAACCCTCTTATTAATGGATTAGTTGGGGGAGCTGGTGTATGTTAATACTGATTGTCCATTATTACTGAATTATACACACACCCCCAAGAAACTGGCTATAAAAATAGAAATGGCAGAAATACATATAACATGGTACACGGATATAAATAACATTGGAAGATAAGTATGATATAAGTATGAATAAAGAAAATACAGATAATTTTATTTTGTTAGTCATACACTCTGACATTGATTTACCAATCATTTTTATTGGCTGTAATTTCTGAACAATTGATAATATGTTTCTAGTAATACCAGAACCATCTATTTGTTCAGAAGTCACTCAGAGATTATGCATGAAAGTATGAAAAATCAAGACGGCGAATTAGTAAAACACAGTGAAAATGAAGATGGAGAGAGCCGAGAAGTAGTAATGGACAATACTGGCAATTTAAAATATATGCAAATTTCCAGAACCTAGTGATGAGAGGACCGTTTAAAAGAAGGTTTACAGTATTTAGTTGATGAATTCCTTTCTATTTTTAAAGCTATTCTGTGTGTAAAGACCAAATAATTAAAATATAGAGTCAAGAGAAATTAAATTAGCTACTCTGGAATACTGGTTTGCCTGTCCAAGAAAATAAATATTAATACTGATTTGAAACAGTAAAGGGTCATTTTTTTCATGTGGGGTGGTACAGTTATATCCAAGCCCAAGTGTCAGCAACTGATTTATCTGTATGAAAGAACATCCATTAATCCAATGGTTACTAGTTAGCAAGCTACCTCAGTTATTCTGGCAAAAGCTTCAGCCGTCTCTGCCTGTATCGCTCAACATAGCACAATTCAAGTGATCGCACAAGGATGAGAGTATGCAACATTTTGCCGAGAGAATTGTTACTTAAAATGAGAGAGAAAACTTCCCCACCAGTTGATGAGAAATCCTCCTGCAGATACACAGTGAAACACTATTACTGCAAAGTGTTAGGGCTGTGGCTCAGAGAGTAAAAATAATCGTTAGCCCATTAAGGTGCAAAATACTTGTTCCTTGTAAGAGAATCGGTGGTTCATAACATTTTCCTGAAACCAAACCAGTCTTTACAGATGAAATTTCAATATTTTTTTTTTTCTTTTGTAGCACACAGGCCTTCCTCATGAGCGTATAAAACATTGAAGGTTATGGGCCTTACCCTACCACACTGACCCATAATGTAAGGCTGAGCGGAAGAGATGGATACCAGCCTTTCTCCAAATAGTGTTAGTATGTTGGGAACACAAACTGTCCTGTCCACTCACTTTAGCGAAAATCAGAATTTTCTTAATTGAAACTTATCCAAAATATTCAACCGATACGTTTGAATTGGAAATATGGTTCTCTAGGAGGGAGCAGATGAATACACCAAACAAAAACTTCCAATTCATGTCAAGTTTTGTGGCTTCAATTTTGAAAACTTCAGAAGAAAAAAATCATAATTCTATCAACAATGTTCAATTCAACAGTCATCTTTACAAATATTAATGAACACGTGATTAGAATAAAAAAGATACTGAAGCATAAAATGAAAAAAAAAACTAGGGAAGAGAACTACCGAGCAGTTACGGTCAGTTAGCTATCCAATTCCTAATTATTGAGTCGTGTTAAATAACCTTTGAAAACTCCAACTAGTTCCCTTAAATCACATATGGTAACCATGCAAGCTTTTTGTAGTCCATGGCTAATCTACGCATTCATTTAATATCTTATAATTTTTCTCAAAAATCCATAATTATAATCTATATCACAAAATTACTATTGTTCTGGCTTCACAAATCAATAACATAATATTTATAATTCATACGTTGGTCCGAAACAGAAATCAAGTACACAGTAATACGATCAACATCAATGCTAATGTGTGGCCTGAACAAAAATTGAAATTGTCTCATGGGACCCACTAGATCAAAAGAGTTACCCATACCTGTAAGAAATCATTTTCACTTGATAAAATTTTGCATATCAATGTATCCTCAACTCGTGAGTCCACGAAAGCTGGTCAACATTCTATGAACTGTCAAGGGAAATAAGTCACTTATAAAACGTAATTATCTCCCTTGAACGTCAAAATACCCCCCCCCCCATCCCCTGTAGCAATGCACCACGTCAGAAAATAGTTCCTCATCAACTATCTGAACCCTGGGAATTTTCATGGGTATTGACTACTAATATCACTCATTATCTCTCGTCAGGGCTCTTCTCTCTACCTGTGCTTTTATCTTCTCTCCTCCCTCATCCCCTTACTATCAGTATTGCCGGTCCAATGATTATCATAACGTTATGAAACCAATCCAGATTAGTAGATGTAAAAACTTTCCTGACCTCTACATGAATTAACCCTTTTCTTCTGCATACTCCCTTGCAACCCTACCTCCCCCCTCAGGACTCTCCTCATGTACCCTCATTAAACCAAACTTTTCCTCCTCCACTCTTACTACCCTCTAACTACTCAACTAAGCCTTCGGTAAACTACCTAACTCTTTTCTACCCTCTTTCTTTCTAAACGAGATGATTTAATGAGATTTTGTAGTGCCTCTGTGGATAGCTAGTACTGATTTAGTATGTACATATTTTAGTCTTCTTTTTGTTTACCTCAGGTGGTCGTGCCAATATAGAAGTGAAAAATATTTGTGAATAGAATAAGTAATACGTCAATTTTATTCTTAGTAAAGGAAGGGAAGGGAGGGGGGGAAAAAAAAAAGGCATTTTTATAGAAAATAATTCCAGTTTGCTAAACTGGATCTCAACCTGAATTTAATGTAATCCCGTAAGGTAAGAAAGAAAACTGATCTTGACACATTGTTAGCTTTGTCATTTCTGCATTCTGAAATTCTCTCTCACCATAGGTTAGTTTTTGACCAATCAGAGCGAAACAGTTGAAGATTGTGATAAGTGGAATTACAGAACACGAGACAAAAATTCATAAGATTCACAAGTGTACAGGAAGCTGTTCATTGTCATCGCTTTGGGATTGGGTTATCAAGATAACAATAACTGGTTGATAACATCAAGCAAAAGATATAAAAATTGGAACAGTTGACATGGTTATAAATTTGCATTCATTGTAATTAATTATAATGAACAACTTCAGAGGGGGGGGGGGATCAATATGAAATTCCATTTTCAATTCTTTTAAATTTATTTTAAATAAAGCGTTAGGGACCAAGTGGTGTGGGTGGCCTAGCAGTTATAGGCATGGTGCATGGGGAGAGCAGAGTTCAAACCCTGGCTCTGAGATAGTCTGCACTCACTAGGGACTGATGCATTTGGAGAAAGGCATGTAACAATTACTTCTGCAACTGTACATACATTATGGATCAGCCTGACAGGGTGAGGCTCTTCATCAATGCCATACCTTACCTGGGGATGGGATGTCCATTCAACTGGCCTGGCAAGCCGGAGCAGATCGTAGCAGATTGCTCAAATGAAATGAGTGGGAGATGACAGACAAAAGTAGTGTTTCCACCTCCAAGACACCTCAAGTATGAGAGAAAGATCAATTCCCCCCCCCAAAATTAGGGATCGATTTTGATAATCATTTGATGATTATCCATTATTATAATAAACAACCTCCAGTGTACTTGATTCTGACTTATTTCAGACAGAGAAAGATGTGTGCAAGACAGCACATCAACCAAGTCACCATCCCTACAGCTGGATAAACGGATATTTTCAAAGCAAAACATATTCAAGTATTGATTGAATTGATATTAATTGATCCATTATGAGTGCTTGCTGAGGAGATAGATGTTGCTAGATTGTAAAATATCCCATACAATAAAGAAGTGATCCTAATTGGGACGTTACACCTAGTTAAAAACAGTGCACATGTGGAAACAATTCATTTCTTCAGAAGCAATAACAATTCTAATATTTCTTTCCATATGTACACTGCTTTCAACATTAAGTGAGCGAGTGCGTGAAACTTTATTTACAGTTGGACCCATCTTCCCTACACTGAACAATACCTATAAAGTATTCAACATTATAGATAGACCACTGGAAATATTCAACTACTTAGCTAGGGCAGAGATGATACAGCGTAATTTTTTTCACTTCGGCAATGATCAGGACACATATTTTCTTAAATGATACCATCTAAAACTTTAATCTCTTTCTCCGCGATAGAATGAAAAGACAGAAATTTTGTCTACAAAAACAGAACAAATTTTCATGAATTACATCTTAATACTGACTGTTTAAAAAAAAAACTTATTTACTATTTTAAAGCAAGTAGCAAACATAGCCGATCCACATGTCGACATTATAAGAGGGAGAAAAAAAAAAAAAAAATTGAGTCAACAGCAGTCAGAATCCTTCAGAGCTGAAGTGGTGGTAAGGGAAAGAGTGTAGTGTTGCCAGTTATACATTTCATGAACTAACTTCTATTCTTTCTGGACATCCATACATTTGACTGTACATAGAACAGAGGTTTCAAAACTCTGAAAATAAGAGGATCTGATTTTGAATGCCCCCACACCCAAAATTAATCAGTCATTGAAAATGGATCACATTCATTTGGATTCTAATATAAAACACATAGCTAGAGATAACTAGTCATTTTTGTTATCACCGATAAAACATTCATTTACTATCTTTTGGGAACATACTTTACCCATATCTATTTAAATACATCTCTTATGGAAGTGCTTTTGGGTTTTTTTTCTCAAGTAGAGCCAATATTTTGGTAGAACTTTTTAGGAAAGTTTATTCTCTCTCCAAACATATTCTGATAACCCTTTTTTCATTTGTTTTTCTTCCTGCAGAATTTTTTAAACATTTTTTTTCTGGAAGTTGTTTATCTAAGCACTGATCACAACTCAACTTCAGTGGTTGAATGAGAATTGGGGCTTCCATTTGCAAATGACAATAGCCATATATCTTGAAATCCCAGATAATTGTATCACTGAAAATCCAAGATTGAGAAAGCGGGCATGTATGAAACTATTAGGGTTGGCTAACATAACAAAGGCTTACAAAAATAATTGGTGAATTGAGTGACGCTACTTCGGGTGCTGGTCGCCTCCAAGTCTATTCTATATATCACAAACTGAGACAAGAGAATCTTGTGATATAGGAAGCCCAGGTAGGGGCAACTGATGCCATGGTCAAAGTAAGAGCACTACCTATGTAGTTCACCAAATAACTAGGATTATTCTTTTACTTAAAATGGGAATACCATTTTGTCATGGAGAAAAGTGGGGGGGGGGATAACACGGAACAGAGCAATCAACTGGGAATTATTGGCACTTCCAAGTAAACAGCCTTGCCTGGCTCAAGGCCTCCACTATCTGAGGGGTGGGGAGTCAATAAATATTGATACTTACCGAAGTAGGTGTAAGTTGCAGCTCAGCCGCGCCACTGTTTCCTCGGTCAGACGTCATCAGGGCAGCTGAGCCACAGGCTCTGGCACTGGCGCAACCAACTGAAATAGACAAAAATGAAAACTTATAAATACTAGCTACTTACAGAGACAACAAAAATCTCAACAAATTTCTTTTGCTCAAATTCCATTTCTTTCTCTCACAAACATCTGGTTGCATGGGAAATGAACAATGGGTAAATCTACCCCCTCTTCAGCTATGACTATTCTCTCTCCAAAAAGACAACTCCAACTCCATTAATTTAATTGTTTAAACCTTGCCAAGAAGGTCAGTTCCAACAGTTTATGTGTACTTAGCAAATTTCCACTTTCTGAAAATATCTATATTTTCCTTTGGTTTTAACAGTCAAAACCATGATGATTCTTGAAATCACCATAACTTCAGACTCAAAGAGTTTCACAGCCATCATTTGGTTTAGTAGCAAAATTGTGATACGAATAACCTCCTTTATTCCCAACGCAAGTGCAAGAGTATAAGTCAACCATAAAACTGACGTATTAATTTCAAGTTCAGTCATATATTCGCCAGGTAAGTCAACTCTTCAACATAAAGCAGCATTGCATCCATCAGAGTGTCAGATTTATAGGGTCTAAAAAATGATAGCACCCATTACAGGAAAATACTTGATGCTCAATGTCAGCATATACAGTGAATCTTTTGCCCGATATTTCACCCATACCAAACTTATTGAGAAAAGATCTTTTTATATACAGCCTTTACAAATAAGGAAAAAAAAAAAAAAAAAAAAAAAAAGGTAGATTCTCGCTCATTTGAGTGGAAGAGGAAGATAAATTTTTAAAAAAAACAAAAAAAAAACACTGATTCATCTTCTAAAAGGTTCAAGAACTACTCGAGATGACCTCTACCCTCAAAATATTCCTTTTCAATTCATCTAGTCACTTCCACCTTAAAAGAAACACTAACAGCTAAAAAGAAAATCGAGCAATTGTCTTAACTATTTACAGACAGTTCAATGGAAAATTTGGCTGCTGTAACAACAGCAGGGCAATCAATAAAATGACTTTTGAATTTACTGCAGTAATGCACTAGACCATTACTCAGACCAACCATAGAGCACTTCTTTTCCACAATTATTTATTGATAAAAGACGATTTTGTAAGCAAACAAAACAACTATTTTTACTAGTTTCTCTACAAGTAAAAAGCAAGCCAAAGAATATCAAATATTTATTGTCTTTGAGAAGAATAATCAACATTCCAACTTTTAGAAGGCAATCCGATCTCTTCTCCCATCTCTTACGTTGACACGTTTCAGCCATTAATACACCTGTAGAATGATTGTCCATATTACATCATGTCCACCACAAACAGTAGATACCTCTTCCAGAAATGGGGGGGGGATTGGGGGTTCCATTGAAGGACAGATTGACACCTCCAACTGGAACTTTGAGATGTCAAGAAGTGAGCAGCATAAAACTAACATTGGCTTTTCATTGCCGGAGGAGAGGATTTCAGCTTTGAACCAAGGCTATAAGAAGGTTTGGGACTGGAAATGAGAATAGGCAACTCTCTCGTATCTACAGGTCAGATCATGTGTTGCCAAGTGGTCAAAAGGCTAAATAATCCACAAGAAGGGTTGAAATATGGAAATATCCATCTGAATGTCACAAGTTATATCTTGCTCAAATAAAGGGAAAAAATACAAGAAAATCATTTGTGCTCTACCACTGATGCCAATCAGTGATCTAAGAATTCAATCAAGTTGCAATTTATTTCGAGCAAGGCATCTTTAGGATCTATAAGAAAAGCACAAAGAATCTTCAGATGTAAACAGTATGCAAAGACTCCCAATATTTGCTTGCGGCCAAGTCAAAATCCCTCTGTAGATGTGGCTCTTGCCTACCCTTAGCTTAGAATTATAAAAGAAAAGTCAAATTCAAGAGAACAGTTGCTTGTCCACCAAGATATCCTAGTACACTAAATCTAGCATTTGGTACTCTATCAGGGCCTTACAATATATCAAAGATATTTTGAATCGAGCCCACCATTTTGAGAATCTACACTGAAAGAACACTCGTCTTCACAGATAAAACTAGAAGGCATTTAGGGAGTTCATTCCTCTGCCAATACCCAACTCACTGGAAACTCATTGATTAAACAGATCCCAGGTTATACAGTGACAAAAGCTTGTTAAAATTATTCATCAGAAATAATTTCACCCCTTGATTACTTCCTCTTAGACTCGATAACCGTGCCATAACCTGTGCTATTACATCCGAAAAGCTGATAAAATACACTGCCTTGCACTAATAAAATTTTCAAAATGAAAATTCCCGGATTTGCCGCAAAATTCAATCATTCTTAAGCCCAACTTTTCACAACATGTCATTGAAATTCATTGAAAACTTCTGCAGATACTGTGTGGACAAACAAACATGGGTATATACCTAACCTTAGGTAAATTCTTTTGGTGAAAAAAAATATATAAAAATTTTTTAAATGCAGTTAAATTGAAGCATCTGGTACTCTATTCAGGCGTCACAATAAATCGAGTGGCTTTGCTTGGGTTGGAAGGGATTAAGAAATGAGAAAAATTTGCATATCAATAAATTACTTATGGAGACTTTCTTGTTATAGACAAGTGGAAGGACAAAGAAATGCCAATTTTGCAAATGCTTTCAATATAGATTCAACATCCAATTTCAAGAAATTAAAAATATTTAGTATTGGTTTATAAAATAAAAGACATTTCAAGCAACCGTTGCAATGGGGGAGAAAGAGGAGAATCATCCAAGTATATGCAGCACTCAAATACTTGAAGATCCGGTTAAACATTCAAAATAGACCAACCTTGAAAGTTAGTAATAATAATAATACTATTTTCTGATAAGGAATTGCAAGTCACTTTTCCAAGATATACACACATTTTCCCTGAAACCAAACACGTCATCAGAAACACTTTATAATATATCGAGATTTTGATAGCACAATGGCCCAAACTGATCAATATCACAGAGTCTACGTGATTTCTAAAAGGACTGATATACAATTAACAAAGGGCAATACATGAATAATGACACTAGCACATATCTGTTGCACATCTTCATCAAGACAAAATCTAAAAGCTTATATAGGCATCACCCGATATAGAATGGTTCATTTGCAAAAACAAACATTTTTATTAGTACATACCACCCGTTCATTCACAAAACCACAAATGAAAACAGATTTTCATGAGACTCCTAACCAAAAAAATCAAATTCCTTCAATTTGTCATCAATTAACAAGTAATTACATGGTGTTTTACATAATTCCTTAGATGAACTTGTTTTGACATCCATAATTGACTTCTGATTACCGCGGTTTAGTTATTATTCAGGTCATCTTTTTTAGAATCCCAATATTTGTGTTATAAAGGGAGACTACCGTGTCAAAGGAAAATGATTTCAAACAAGGAAAATACTGAATGTTTTGGATCAACTCAACGTTACATACAATTGTAAAAATAAGGAAAACTAGAAAGCACTCAGAGCGCATATCTCAGCCAATACCTGAAAGGTCACCTGTCAAAACCACAAGTTAATTTCTAAACTACTGCTCATTTGTAAAAATCCAATAAACTGACTAAAAACTTGACAAAAATCAGTACATACTCCCCTTGCATTGTAGCTATGTATCTAAATTACGATTTCAAATTTCAGAATATTGTCTTAATATATGAAAAATCATGTCTTAATTGAAGAAAAATTTCCCAGATCCACCCAAAATTTATTCAACTTTTCCTTTGCCCATAGCAACTGCTTCTACAAAATGTCATTGAATTCATAGAGAAACTTCTGGAAATATGCCGATAGACATGACTGAATACTCGTACTTCTTCCCTCTTCATTGGTAGAGGTGAAAAAAAAAAAAAAAAAAATTTTCCAAGCAAATACAGTGTAAAGCAGTTATATTTGACACATTTGCTATAATTCAAGCCAGAAGCATATCCAGTGAATTTCCCTCGTTGTAGATAATACCCACTTGAAAGTTCGTAATAACGGAATGTCATGACTTGAAACCAAGTTATAACATAGAGATAGCTCTATATCCAGACATCTCCAGTTATTCAAATGCAGCGTTTCTCTCCGAAGACAGTTTCCTGGCAGACAAGTCCCCCTCTTGGAACATCATCCTCTCGTTCCTTCAGAAACTGAAAGTGTTCAGGCAAATCTGCATGTGCGATGGCGTACAGCGAGAACAATTGAGACAATTGCAGCTGTTACCATTGCAATCACAAGAGGTAAAACCTAGTCAGTCTGTCGGCGCAAACGGGTGTTTCTCCAAGGAGTTCAAGGCATATACTCTACAAAGAATTAAAGCATTTCAGTTTGATTTGTATTCTTTCCATATAAAGATTTCTTTCTTTACAAACATTTGATGACTAATAAATGTGTCAAATATAAATGCCCCACCCTGCTCAACAACAATAAAAAAAGTTGATCAAATTGATACTTCAATTTTTTTGCATCGGCTTAAAGAAAAAAGAAAAAAGAAAAAAAAAAGGGGGGGAGGAAGCCATCAAACTTCTAGCCGAATAAAGTTTGCAAGTAGAATTCATAAAATTGTAAGAGCAACTCATTTCAGAAATACATTTTTCTCAATAACACTAGGTTCGTAGTATAAAATGATAGTGAACTTGCAGAGGGTGTTCGTATGTCAGTTCAAAATCTGTTTCAAAGTTTTATTAACCCCCTTTCAGGCCTGAACATGCATGAAGTATAAATAAACAATCCATATTTTCGGGATAAAAATACAGTGAGAATTCAAATTGACATTATTTTGATTTGGGGACCATACGGTCCTTCTGCCCTGAAAAGGTTAAATTTTGGCATGACTGCTCAACTTGAAGTTGTTTCCATCACAAGAAAAACTTAGAAAGAATGTAAAGAGTGGTCTAAAATCAATTAAATACCGGGTTACAAAACTTCATATAATTATAAGAATATATAATCTATGGAGAAAAAAAAAGAAAAAGAAAGGTAGGAAAATAAATCCAATAAAGTCTTGGCTAATGAAAAAGTCAAAAACTGAAATCCATTCCCGATTAAGTTCCTTAGATAAACTAACCAAGTCATTATTACCAATGAAAAGTTTTTTTTTTTTGAATCACTAGCCTCGAGCATTTAGTGGAAGAGAAAAGTCCGCTGTGTGCTGAGTAAGACTCTTGAGAGGCAATTTACACAAGGCAATTAGCTGCTTTGGAGTGCAAAGTAGTTTACAATTTGTCTACACTGAGACGACGGGCAGGTGTGCCATGGCTCCTCTGGGAGCAGAGAATTAACAAATTACCTTAGAAACAACTAGCTTGAATGGTGTCTAAATCCATCTAGACACTGGACAAATTTGGGCTGCTACTCTGTAATAAACGTACATCTACCTGACAAATTACAAAGCCACCCAGAGTTTCTCGATATTGGTACCTATGACATCAGGGTAAATATCTATGGAAGGACAAACTATAGGCCAGGGGTAGGCAACCTATGGCCTGCAGGGGGATTTTGATTGACCAGCAGGTAAATATTGGGATACTATTTGTTTTTTTAGGTTTTAAAGATTATGATTTTTTTTTTTTCAATAGATTCAAAAGATGCCTTGATCAGAATAAACAGCAACTAAATTGAGTACTTTGATTACTAATTGGCATCTTTGGTTAGGCACAAATGATTTTCTATCATCCGCTACTCACTGATTTGAGGAAAATAGATCTAGACGTATTTAAATGGATAATTTCCATATTTTAAGCTTTTTATGGCATTTATCTGGTCGACTACCACACTTGTTTATGTGACTCAGCAAGAAGTAAAGAAAAGATTGCCCGTTCCTGCTTGCTATAGGGTTTAACTTAGTGAGCTACTTCGTCAAAAATGATTTCAGCAGAGTGTTCGATCCACACCAGATGGACGCAAGTATCTATCTCAGACGTCTTATAAAAAAGAAACCTTACCGGACACAATTACAAGACCTTGAAGTCTTGTCCAGATAATCTTGAAATTCAAATAATTGAGGCATCTGTAGTTTTACAGAGCAATTGCTTGCCTGGTAAGAACCTTGGAGAGTGTCTCATGTTGTGGCCCAATAACAGAAAGAGGTAATAATTTTTTTTCTTTTTAGTTGACAGTTACAGAGAACTACTATTTGCTAATTGTCATCAGGAAGATTATTTGGTACTTAATATATGATGGCAACTTCGAATTTCAAGTTCTGATATTTTATTAAACGAAGCAGCAGAAAAAGAAAAAAATGAATAAAAATAAAAATGATCAGTATTAGACAACCAAACAGGTTTCATCAGTTTTTATGTTGGTCTGGATAGCTATGTATTTATATATCAGGCATATACGTCACACAGATTCTTTTAAGTTTTTGCCAAATTGATCCTAAGTTTGTATCCTCTTTTTTTTTTAAATCTTTTTCACTGATTAATGCCCATTTTTGTAACTGATCACCCCCAACAAAACATGTTGATTCACTCCTTTCTATAAACACCAACAAGTTTTATATCTTCAGTTCAGGGCAGTTCTTGTCTGTATCCCTCACACACACTGTTGTATGCGTGTGTACAGCCTCAAAGCTTGAGGATCAATTGATTTAAAGTTCCCAACCCTGAACAGGTTTAGATACAGTTGACTCCCTCCCTCACAACATCCTTGGCAAGGAGCCATTTCAACAAATTTGCCATTATAAAGGGTGGATCAAAAATATTTGGCAGGTCAATCAAAAAAATACGCCATGCATATCAATGTATACGACAAACTAATTATTTTTTAATTTTGTTCAAGAAAAGGTATAATCTCTGAATATAAAAACACACTTTTAGAATGCATGTCATCCAAGTGCTGCCACAATAGTTCATTAAAAAAAAAAAAAACTACATGCATATTCCTGCTAATTAAAGTTAATTAGTCGCAGAAAATGTACTTGCTGATTAAAAGTTCAATGGAAGTGGTGGGTGACTTCTGGAGAATTTTGTTGGAAACCAAATTAAAGATGCAACAATTGTTACCAGCAAATCACCAGATTCAAAACTAAAATCAAGTATCATAGGCGGAGGAATAGGTAGCACTCAGCACATCCCTCTTTAGATTGACAATGGACACACAAAGCAAGACAGACTTGGCAAGATAAAAATCGCCACATATATAGCAATATCAACTAGTGGTGGAAGGGTTGATACCACTTTATGCAACAACAGGCAGGTGGAAAGAGAAAGACAGAAGTAGGGGTAGGACTCACCATAAAACATTGTGCTACAGTCTTGTCTATAACTTTGAGAAAAGTCATTAACATTCCGACTTAGGTTCAGACAATTAAATCTCTTCTTCCCATCTTTGATGTCAACACATCGTCCGAAATGCGTTAACATCAAAGATGGGAAGAACTGACCAGGTTGTCCTGATAAAAGTTCGAATTGTGGTACGGTAATTGGTCAAAAACTCTAGTTAACTACTAGTGAAAAAAGAAAGGAAAAATAAGTCACCGATGAACAAAGGTATTTTCATCGCAAGATCAAAGAAATGTGTAGACAGTAATTACACGTCAATTGATTGCAAAATTGAAGAAACTTGATATTTCAGTCCATATCAAGTTTTTCGATGAAGTTCAGTCTTTGTTAGTAGGTTTTCTGAACAAGAAGTGAAGTATAACTTAAAAAGTTCAGGGGGGTCTACAACACACCAGCCCCAGTTCATGAACCACGTTAATTTCTAACATGACACAAAATCATTCAGAATCTATCATAATTCCAATGTGAAAAACACTAATACTCCAAGTGCCGATATCTATTTTCCATCCCAGATGTTCAGATAAACTCTGCTCTTCTGATCTGATTAAGGCAAAAATTATACTAAATTTCATTCAGAATTAACTAACAGGAATTTAACATCAGAATCAATATGATCATTGAGAAATTAACATAAAATAAGACTCAAACCCTTGATCTACATAATACTTCAATTTTGATTCTGTTCATTCGTAACCACTTAGTTAGTAGCCAATAGTACATTGTGGGTAGAGGTACTGAATTAAAGCACCCCTAAAATGAGCTCACAAGGAATGAAAAAAAAAAAAAAAAAAAAAAAAAAAAAAAAAAACTTTTGAGGGTGATTTGCAACTTAAAAATATTAGAGTGGGGGTCTGTGATCGCACAATCACATCTATATTATGATTCATTAGTCAAGGAAGATAACTATTAAATGCTAATTATAGAATAGTCTCCCATCTAATTATACGCAAATGCATAAAAAGAAAACAAAATTAAAAAAAAAAAAAAACCTGCCCATTCTAGTCAGATTGCACCAATTTTCTCTCAAAGCCTGACCCAATGGGTCACAGTGTTGTTCAGTATTAAATAAAAATTGGTATTAAAAACACTTTCATTTTCATTCATACAATGTGCTAGACATTCTGTTTTGTTAACAAGCCAAGTACTAAACTGCTGACTCTAAGGATTTTCTATTTATTATCATCAAGTGAAACGGCATTTACATTAGATTTATTCACTCCATTATACTAAGCTTTGTTTTCAAGTATTTAATTGCAATGCTATCTCTAATTGCCACCATGTGATCACAGCAATGCGGGGGTGATACACACCCACCACAATAGTTCTTCTGCTCATAATTATGAAAAAATAATTTCTTTCGCAGTTACTTGGACATTGTAAAAAGGCAGTCAAACATAGTTAATCCTACCATAATTCACCAAATGTTTGTTTGTCTGTCTACATTCAACAGTCTAACTCAGAAAACTTATAACATATTCCCTTTAAACTTTCTGTATCAACTGGGTAAGTTTTCAGCATGTTAGATTTTAGAAATCCCACCGCCAATGATATTATGGGGTATGTGTTTGCTCTCAGATGATATTTTTTTATATCTTACTTCAATCAACCAATCCTTCAAGAAATTTCCCCAGATATTAAGATTTAATGTGATGAATCTCAAGAAAAAAAAAACAAAAAACAACAAAAAAGAAAGAAAAAAAAAAAATTTTCAATAAATTTGAATCCATGATCTCCTATTGGGTCTAAAGACCTCATTAAGGCCTTCCACAGGAAATAGCTGAAAACCTTTTTCTGATGACAGTTTAGCTATGGCCATGGAATATTCTTAACAATATTTCTGCAACATCAAAATATTTCTTGGTAAGCCATTATATCTGATAAAAGTATAACAAAAATGTAAAGAATTTTTAATAAATTAACTTTTTTCCAATTCCACAGCACAGCAAATAGCTTCAGTGATACAAACCTCAGTATAGCGCTGTATGCAATACGAGGCGAGTAGGTCATAGACCAACATTTTCACAACATACACACCTAGAAAACGCAAATAAAAATAGAATTTGATCAAAAAGCTTATTTGATATGACCAAAATATAAAATTACTTCAATTAGCGATCAGAATAATTATATGGTGTTTTACACAATTTCTTTGATTTTGTGATAAAAACAACACCTTCATAGACCAATGAACTTGTTTTAGCACCAGTAATTGACTTCTGAACACAAGCAATTCTGCTATACCATGGTTGTCTTTCTATGACCCTAACACCCTGTTATAAAGGAGAACTACCATTTCAGAAGAAAAGTAGATTTTTTTTTAAAGATCTTGCATGGAGTGCTACTGAATAATAATGAATTTTTTTTTTTTTCCCCTCTTTTATGTGGTCAGTGAAACCTATAAATCAAAAGGATTTTAGATTCAATTCTCCCTTTCCTCCCCTATGATTTGGAAAGAGTTTCCTGCTCTCCTAGAGAGACCTGTTAGAAGACCTTACTTCACAGAAGCTACCCTAATATACTGGAAGTATTTGGGGAAACTAAAAACTCAAGGATAGAGTAAAACTTGATTGCAGAAAGACACTTTAATCAATTTATTATCAAAAGGTGTACAAAAAGAGAGTTCATACCTCTATCAATGCCATTGTCAGGGGAGAGGGGAGAAATTGTGCATAAATTTGCCCCCAAATTCAAAATATTCCGGAGCATATACATCCCCCCAATATTTATCAATCAAAAAGAAATTGCCAAGTCTCTCCAAAATTAAAACATTTCAGCCTATTACCAAAAAATTTCATAGAAAATACTGTGTTATCAAAGCAAGTTTCTTGTATTAGATTGTGCTAATTGTCGGCAAATTCAGCCAATTTCCAGCTATTGAAAATGGCCACACAAGGGCTAATAGCATGTTTTAACTTTTTCTAAAAATGCTTTTTCAAGGTTGATCCAACACAAAAGTGGGGGGGTGTAACACTGATAATAATTTTTCATGACCTGGGTGGGACCAAAGAGCCAGCGAGCAACTGATTAAGTTGAGAGTGCAGAAAATATTTTTACGTTCAAGACAATCATTGATTTCTTTGTTCAAAGTTCATGAAACAAAGGTCACTTATAACAAAAAGTGTATGATAAAAGAAATTTATTCAGTATATTGATTTTTCTTTATCATTTGAACATGTATCCCACAGCATTAGAATTCAAAGCAACATGATTCTTCACAGCTTAGAGTAATCACTAATTCCAACTGAACAGGACTGACCAATAGGGTCATTAAACTACTGATGACCTGACCTTGTGACTGATACACCAGAAATCTTTCACCCAAACATTACTTGCAAAGACAAGACATTCAGTAGCAGCAGAAAATACAAAATGGACACCAATTGGCAGTTTTGATTTTGAGAAATGTCTACGTCCACCAATAAGGCCTGAAAAGATGTCATTGAAATTGGATTAGACTTATTACAGCACCACCAGGGATTCTACAGTGACGTTGTAATGGGTACATTTATACAAAGTGGACTGATAAGAAAAAAAAAATATACTAACAAAAATTACTTTTTATTACCCTTCTACAATTTAATGCCTCATATAGCTTACAATAAAATTAATGAACTAAAAAGTTAGAGATAATACACTGAAATATCCATGAGCAGTCGCTGCTAACTAATCTGACAATATAAAATAATTGTGCCATCCCAAAAAGTGCCATTATGTGAGTTGACCTAGCCGTAAGGTTATGAGCGATGAGTCAAGCAAATTTATTCATTAGTTCATCATTTTGTGATCGTACTTCTCCAAGATTTGATTACCATATTCTGATCGTGCAGTCCAACATATTTACCTGAGTAAAATCCAATATCGAATATGATGCAACCACCACTTTATAGCAAAATCAGTAAGCTATTATAATTATTTTAATGTATAATGCCAGCCCCCAATTTTAACCAGGATTTTTTTTTTTACATCAAATTTCTCGCATTATACAAGAATCAATACAGTAACCGAAATCAAGCCACAATACAAAAGAAACATTAAATTCACAATCCAATTCTGTGTAATAAGGAAAAAAAAAATATAGCCTTGCCAAATGCATATAGCCAAGTGGAATAATCAGTTACCTGTTGAGATACTATTACAACAGGGAAAGGCTAGCAGGGAGGCATTTGACCAAAAAACGTACCCCTCAATTCCTGCCACACAAATGGCAGGGCAAAAAGTCAAACAGAGGTCAGGCAACACCTTTTCAGAACCCCCAACCCCCACAAAATTCAATGTAGTTGTCATCAGAAGGAAAGATGACAAAAAGATATCATGAAGGACACTGCAAGGTACTCCTGATGACTGGGATAAAGTGCCACTAGCAGCTTTGCATTTGGCCCTGTATGGTTGAGGTGCCAAGAGAAGCATCTGACTACCTGATTGATAATTCTGAGAGATCCAACAGCCAACAGAGCCCAGTGGAAACAGAGCATCAAAAATATACTGTAAATCCTAGAATGTACAAACCCCAGTATAACAGGCCTTCATCGTGAATATTACATTCTTGCGTATCAGACATTAATTATAAAATATTGCAGATTTCATTTCATTTTTTCTTTTTATGATAACCAATGTATCTTCATCGTGCCTGAAATAGATCTTTTGAGAACATAGATTTTGGAACATCACCAGAACTACGGTCAAGAACTACTGTCAAAAAGAGGAGGGACTATTGCGCATTTACTATCATGATTCAATTCTTTTCTTTTTCTATATAGTAGAGCATATGCCGTAAAAGCTTTTATTTGCATTATAAAAATTAAAAATTTTTTTTAAAAAAAAAGGTAAAAATTAGCCTCTCTATTAGTCCATTAAATAAAGAATTTACAGTACTTTCTAGTTAGCAATGGCCAAACTGATGACAATGACAACAGGTAATCAAGTTTAGAATCAAATTTTTGTTTTAATGCTTCTAGACGACAACCACTGTCTAAATGGGCTCGGATTCAGTTTTGAACAATTCCATTTTTACACGTACAGAATCCAGGACGGAACTGGATTCCTGCCTACTCAAAAGGAAAACTGTTCCTAAAATTTTCCATTAAAGTCCAAAAAACACCCTTTCGGGAATAAGATGTCCAACCATCAAAGTTTATACAGAATTCAGCAAATCATTGGGGGGGGGGGTCAGTACCAGGACGGGTACCACCCCCTTTATGACCAGCAATTCAAAAAAAAAAAGGAACTATAAATTCATATTCAGACAACGACTACCAATTTGATAATCTAGTCGAAGAATTGATCAGAATCAATTGAAGGAAGACATGCCTGCATGTACACTTAGCCCCAATTCTTCCTGCAATTTCCAATACCACTGTAGTTCATATTTTCACTCGTGCAATTTTGACCAGTCAATTCTAAGCCTATAAAAGTTGCAGTGTCAAAATAACTGGTGGTTTAATTTACAGATTTCATTAATACAACCTCTTAGGAACAGCATAAAATCATATGTATATATCCTCATGTTCCATTAGGATGTCAGCTCTGCACCAGTGAACTGAATAAGATTCTTGGATGATGCAATCTTCTACCAAATCTCAAATGCTATTTTAACTGGTATTTTCAAAAAAGAAAAAAAAAAAAAAAAAAAAACCACACACACACACACACAGCCACTTATTTCTAACCAAAACCTTTTTCGAGACTATTTCTAGATACTATGACAAATTCTTAGAAAATCAATTCATATGTTGAAATAATGCTTTCTAAACAATCAATAAGAAGAGCTTCATTGGTTCTGATAATCGAAAATCTGCATCCTATGACACAGGTAATATCAAAGAAAGAAATTCAGTCTTGCATATATATATATATATATATATATATATATTATATACACACACAGATTGGCACAAAATAAGATGACCATTTCAATTGATTCAACCAGTTTGGTTTTCAAATGGTTAAAAACAAACAAAAATTATTGCAATTACCCAAATCAACTGTTTGAGTGGGGTATGAGCAGTTTTCACGACTCATGCTACTAAAAATTGTGTTACATAAAACACATGCAAAGAAAAGATAAAGGGAGGGGGTCCAAAAGAATCAATATGGTCAGCTCATTTTGAACCACCTTGTACTAAAATGTACATCTATTCACAAATCAGACACCAACAGTGGAGACTCCATTCTCTAGGGATTTCATCATGCTGACTATCAAAACAAGACTTAACCGAGCCAGACAATAACAATTTCTTCAGATCTTCATTTACTGCAAAAGTCATGTGCAAATGACCCATTTGGACCCAAATAATCTTCACTGCAATGATCTTGCTACCAGTTGAGCAACTGCTGACGTATTTGAATCATAGATTAAAGCTCAGATCAAAAGGCGGGATTCAAGTAGATGACATTGACAATAAGCTTGACTCAATCAATAAGCTAATATCTCTTGGCCTCTCAATACATCTACAATAGGCTATGTGCAGATTTAATAGGGAGGAACCCACAACACTTTTCCAAGTGACTGCCAGTCAATAAGGATTTTTGAGATTTTTTTCAAAAATGTTAATAAAAACTATTTAAAGTCATATCTGACAAGCAGAATAAGTTCTAGGAAAGAAAAAAAAAAAAAAAAAAAAATTTCCGGTAATCTTTCGTTAATGGTCGCCACTGATGTCAATCACCTTTGAAAGCAACAACAGAAAGCCGGATTTGATTAAAATGATGAAATATTAGAGACTGGATTACACTATATGTTACATCCATTCATTTTACCAAAAAGTATTAAATCAAGAATTCAAGACAGGATTAAATTTCTTTTTCAATATTTAAGACAGGAACAATGTTGGCTGTATTTTCAATATAATTTTTCTTGAATGAATAAATCAAAATATATTCTTACTTTCCTTTCAAAGATGGAGGAAAAAATTGTCAGAATCCCTCATCAAATACACCAAGCCAAGTAAGTAATTCAAGAAAAAAGAAATTGGAAGATTCCTACTTTATTTTGGAGAATAGAGTTTAATGTATCATAAATAAATACATGTTACTGAATACATCTAATGCTACTCCTGTTTTATATTTTATTCAATTCTGTCCCGAATACTTAATTTAATTTTTTTTCAATAATATAAAACAAAAATGATGTAATCCTGTCTAATATTCCAGCATTTTAGTCAATTCCAGCTTTCCATAGTTGCTTTAAAAATGGTTGATATTGCTGGCAGCCATTTACAAAAGATCAAATTTCCATTAGGTACCAAAATCCTTATCAAATCCCGACAAATGAGAAAAGCTCTCAATAGACTTCTTGATCAACATTTTGTGGAAATTCAACCTACTTGTAATATATGAGAGAAAAAAGAAAAAAAAAAAACATTCATACACATGGAGGAATACCTTGATAAGTGTAGTTTTTGATGTAGAATGGTCAAGTTATGTAATCAAGTATAAGCCAAACACAGAACAACAAATTATAATAAGACATTCAACAGCACATATTTTCAGAACAGATCGATAACACTAAATCAAAATATACCCAGGTGTAAATATTATATGGAGAAAGCGCTTATATCAAACTTCATTACAATGAATTTCGGCCTTAAACTCTTGGAATCATCCAAACTAACTTAGGATTAAACTAAGTTCAATTAATTCAGCAAACATGTAGACCATAATGAACAAACTTCTAATTTATCAAACAAAGGTGCAGAATGGAACGAGGGGCAACCAAATTGCCTTTAGATATACTAAATGATGCTTAGTTGATGCACCATCCAAGGAGCAACCAACAAGTACAACAAATAACTTATTTTTGTCACGGTAAACCCTTGCTGTGACACACACACACACATATATATATATATATACACAAAAAAAAAATCCCAGTAAAAATTTCTTTTTTTTTTTTTTTTTTTGAGAAACTACAGAAATGGTTAATGTGGAAGAGTCCAGAATTTCAAATGATGAATAGGAGATATTCACATCAGCAAAGTTATCTTCAAGTGGAAGAGTTGATCGTTACAGGTAAAGAAACAAACAGAAAATGTAATCCTTCATTATTTAGATTATAGACTCACAAACATAAATACAGGCTAGAAGAAAACATCTCATCTTGGAAGTATTTTTCCATATCTGTTGAATTTACTATTTGGGGCCAGCTGGAACTGTTTTAGGGACTGGGTGAAGTCCACCATTCAAAAAAGAAGTTCAGCTGAAAATTGACCATTGTAAAATAAAATAACTGATATTTCCAGCATTTTTTTCTTCTTACATATAGTTATATCAATCATCAAAAAAGCAACATGATTACTTTTCAAAAGACATGAAAAAGTCTAAAATATCAAAAATCAGCTTCACTTGCTTGATATATGTACACTTTCTACCTATTAAGACTAAATCTTAGAATAGAAAATTTGATCTTAAGCATATATTCATCATCTACTTATTCAATGAACAGTAGGAATGCCTGTTACTACAGGCTCCTCCACTTACAAGGAATAATATTGCTAGAAATATCTCCTACCCAGCATTTGAAACACTGGACCTTTCTAGTGAACTGAATTCAGTTGCCTCTCTTCCAAACTCATAAAAATTTGAATATCCACAAAGTCTTTCAAGAATTTCTTATTGTTGAAAAAAGAAAGAAAAAACAACCTAAAAAAAAACAAAAAACAAAAACTTTGTGCTCTCTCCCCAATGCAGCAACAAATTACACATTAGTATCACACCTCAGTCTTGTTCATTAGGTCAGGTCATCTTGCCCTTTACATGATAAAACCCTTTGAATTGAATTGAAGGCTGGTTTTTATTTAATCCTTTAACAAATTACAAAAATTCATCAATTGAAAAAAAAAAAAAAATTGAGTCCTCCACCGACACCACCACCACCACAAAAAGACTGATATTTTATTTTATTCCTTAAGTCATTTTAGAAGTAAGCTGATTAAATACAGGTGACGACATTTACTACATTAGTTGGGGGTGGTTGCGATTATAATTTTCATTATTTTGAAAAAAAAAAGAAGAAAAAAAAATTTCTCCAAAAGTCTGGTTAGTCACTCAATAGAAACCATCACATGACTAACATCTTTTGGCAGCATGCCATGTAGGGGGTGATGAATGAATAAGTTACCTTTTTTTTGGTTTGGTGATCACTAGCGAAAGTCTGAATTTTCAAAGCCCGACACAATCAAAGGGATCAAGTAACTCACACTGCAACTAGAGCCATTCTTCGTGTGGGGGTGGGATCAATTTGTCAAATATTTTCTCTTTTCTTTCTCTTCAGACATGAATAAATGAATGCACAAATTTTCAACCAACCATCTTACTATTGGTATTGCCTGTACATGCAATACACAGATAGCCAGCCAGACCAGCTTGAAAACCAAAGAGAAACTATGGTGACTGTTTCAGTTGACTGTTTCTTTGGAAATTTTTTTTTTCAATTTAGAGAGCCGTTTTTCTTTAACAAGCAAAGGAGTGGATCCAAACACTGATACCTATGTGGGTGACGGAGTGCGATATCATCACGTCAACAGTCAGCTGGTGTCTCCTTTTTCAAAATTACTAAGGAGTGTTATGTTAGTAAATGGAACCAAATTCCAAGAAACTAAACAGAAATTGAAAGAAATAACTAACAGACATGTAAGTATTAGCTAGTCATAAGCGTAGATCATTAGACTCCTCATGGTCTTAATTGAGTAATGGAGAAAATAGAGTGATAAACATTTGGTCTCTTGCCTTCCCCATAACTATGGGAAGTTAATCGAATAGTCCCCAGCCCCAGATGAGAATTCAAGATATTGCAGTGTTCACTAGTTTATAATAAAAGCCCACTCCCACCACCGGCCTACCAAGTAAGGTAGGACTGAATTTTAATCTTATATGAAATAAGCAAATGAGATGGCTATTCAAAATCACTTGTGGCAGCCCACCAATCCATTGACCCCCCCCCCCAACACACCATTAGCTGCAGCAGGTGGTGAAGACTAGTTATCTATTACAAGATAGAATCCCTGACTCACAGATAGAACTGAATAGCCATCAGTCACAATAAAACAAATTTTATTAGCCATAGAACTGCCAGAACTAAATTTCTCTACGGAGATATCATACTAGCAACAAAACAGTCAATATTATACACTTTGGCAATACGCACAAAAGTTCATATGAACTGCTCACAGAAATTCAGTGAATGAATAGCATCTGCTCCACTTTCTCATTAGATTCCATGCTGGAAACAACATGGTGTAGAAAGCCACATTTCTACAGTCATTCCTACTCTGAAGTAAAAATCACCACACGAAAACAAAGATATAATACTCTCTTGTATGAATCCCAAATAATAGAGAGGAAAAAAAAAAAAAAAAAAAAAGATTTTAGTTTGAAGAGACACTATCAAACACCAGTCCAGGTTGAAGTTCTTTGCCAGCTTCAACAACAAGAACAACCTGCAATAAATTTAGGGGAGTAAACTCCCCAATGATCAACTCACGTTAAGTTAAACCAAACCTACGTATTAAAAAAAGTCGAAAGAGAAATCAGAGTGAAGTTTGACCCTGCAGCAACTGTTCAAAATCCTGGAAAGATAGAAATGCCTTCAATTGGTGACTCAGAATTAGAGATGGATACAATTCTCAAGTTAGATTCCTGATTAAATGTATTTGTCCACAACTGAGATGGATGAGAATTTTTTTTTTTTTTTTGATGGAGTGGCCAAGCCATCAACTGTTGATTCCTTTAGAGGGAAGAAAATAAGAAAATAATAAAGGGAAAAAAAAAAAAAAAAAAAAAAAAAAAGAATAAGTCTTCCCTGGTCTTCAAGAATTCATGCAAAAATCGAGTAGCTGAGAAATGTTAGAACAAAAATTGAAAGTACCAGTAGAAACTCTATGCGCAATTTCAGTCGAATGATAACATCTAAGCTACAGATGGTTCCAAATAAAATAGCTAAATTATATTCAAGGATAACAAGTTCAGCACTTCGATGATCAACAAAAATTTTTAATCAAAACTCTCACTATATGTCCAACACCAAGGATGGCTAGAACTATGGCGACCAAGTTGTCAGTGGATACTAACGGGATCCCAGATCAAAAAACTGGACCCTCAGTTTGTGTCAGTCAAGACAACTATATCATCTACACAAAGTAGATTCTTAACTGAAAATCCCACCCAGATGACAGATTTTCAGCTAATCCCAATATAACGAGTCACCCAATCAAATTATCCAGCAACTTCAACAGAAAACATTTACTGAACTAAATCAAGGGAAGAACCTGGTTTAGCCAAAACCAAACCAGTTTTTTCTCCCCACCAATATTATTTTTCAGAAACCGAACGTGAATTTATGCAAAAATGGTTATGCTAATCTCCCACTAGTTATAGAAGTCAAAATCAAAAATTAAAAAAACCTGCAAGCCTGTATCTCATTCAATTGATGTACTGAACTAACCCAACCACTCCTTATGTAGCACTAAGCAGATGACACATTGAAATATTACATTAATAAAATGGTCTTAATAAAAAAAAAAAAAAAATTTTTTTAAAAGCCAATGAAAATAGATAAACACATCAGCTCAACACATTCACAAAAACCTATTTGAAAAAAATTTCAATCATCAAATCCTTCATTTTGCATAAACGGCAAGGGGGGGGGGAGAGTTCAAACCATTATGCCATTTTCTTCATTTTTCATTATTTCAAGAGCTAAGAAAAGTTTCCTGATTTCCAGAGAGCTATGTGGAGATGTAAGATTCAAGGCTAGAATTATTAATATGAAGTCATTTCCATGGACATGTCCACTTGGACAATGTGATGGTCAGCACATCTGCCTCACTAACAGAAGGTACCAGGTTAGATTCCTAGTACGAGTGGAGATGGTAAAAAACTCTTCACTGGGAAAAATTTCCTTGTGTACTTCAAGCTAATTGAGTACGCTCCAAACTGTGCAATTAGAATGTAGGCATCCCTTCAGTGGACCAGCAGCCTGCCAAGGGAATGGTCTTATAAACTCTCAAGTCATGGTCTCCAACAGACTTGTGACTTACAAGGATCCCTTAGTTGATGCAAGCAACAGAAATCAGGACCTCATCATTGGCTCTGTCATACTCCATTGAAAAACTTAACCTTTTTTACATGACCCTAGGATAATTATAAGGAATTTTAAAGAACAGTTTTTAGATTCCTATTTGTTCAGATTTGATAAATTCATGATTGAGAAATAAAACATTAAATTGATATTTGTTTTAGCAATACCACCAACAGCCAGAAGTTAATAGCAGCCTTTCAATATGGTGAAGTTAAGCAAAGAATATTATGCTGAGATACATTGACATCTGTACAATGAACAGGACATCATATATATATATATATATATATACACACATAAATATGTATGAGTGTGTGTGTTTGAACAGCATAAATTCACAGGTGCCACTGACAAGATTGTATATGCAATACTCAAAAGTTGAACTGACTTCTTAACTTCCTTTTGAGGAAGGAAGAGGTTGAAAACTTGTAAATGTAACATGCAATAGATGAATAGATAACTAAGTCTGTATCATACTCTGCCTAACAGGATAAAGCTGATTAGCCAGAAAGCGAAATAATAACAGCAAAAATCAGGCATTTTTTCATTCATCAACATCTACAGGGGTCATGCACAGCCAAAATGTATAAGAATGAGTCAATAAAATCAATATCTTGTCAGTCACTTAGGAAAAAAAACATTTTTTAAATCCATGCTTTATGAAATATGTTGTCAAGTAAAATCATTGGTTCATACAAGTCTGGCACAAGCCCTAAATAGCAAGAGTTGGAGAACTGTTAAAGAAAAAACACTGCATAGTTTATTAACTGAAAGTTCATACAGACGTCCTTCGATATAGCATGGTCCGCTATGTGAAGCTGGTGGGTCATGGACTCAAATATTTTTGCATACATTATGACCCACTTGTACAGAAAACCACAAATCAGAACAGAATTTCATCAGAAGACTTAATAAGACCAAATTATCAAATTCCTTCAATTTAAAATCAATTAACATAATTACATGGTGTTTTATACAAATTCTTAGATTTTGAGATATGAACAACACCTTCATTCACCAATTGAATTTCGATTATCTGTGGTTCAACTATAACACCATTGTCTTACCTTGATCCCAACATGCATTGTAAAGAGGGATGACCATAAAATTGACATTTTCTTGGTCCAATTCTTACTAAGAGCTTGGTAATCAATCAAACCTTTTTTGCACAATTAAATCCTGCTATGAAAATTTCATAACCTAATATTAGAAAAAAATCTCATTCAAATTAATTCAAAATTCATACAAAAAGCCAATATCAATGATTTATCCCATGTAAATAGACATTCACAAGAAATAGACCGAGATGGTTGGTAAGAAAAATTCAATTTGAAAAGTGTTATATGAACTGGGTGGGAACATTATAAAAAAAGACTGTCACTCCCTTCTATTTTTTTTCCCAGTCTGGGAAATGGATTACTCCATTTGGGGAATAAGAGTGATACAAGTGAAATTTTTTGCTAACCAAAAATACCAACACAGGCCTATTCCAAAATAGCTTTAAGTATATGGGCTGCTTCAGCTAACTGTGCCTGAGATAAGCAGTCATAATTCAAGTGAATATTGTGCATATACAAATCAAATTAAGAATTTCTATTTACAGAAATAATTCAACTTCATTAGAAATTGGACACGATATTTGGTAAGCTCCTCTCTATAGAGGGTTTCCGTTTAACACAAAATTACAGACCAGCAGAAAAATACTAAAAATTAGTACTGAGAATTAATAAGGAGAAGGCAAGTTACAGTCCTTTAGGGATCCCTTCCCTCAATTTATCTCAGGACAGCTTTATGTAGTCTGGCCTGGTGGGCCCAGAGTTCAACATGTGACCAAGTCAAGTGTTCTTATGGACTTACAACAATAGCAGTGAGAAGTCGAGGGAGTTTTTAGAGAAGTTTCTGCCTTACACATTCGTAAGTTAGGTTTCTGCATGTTTAACCAACCAGGTGTTACATCTTGTTCTCGTGGGGTAAATTAGGAGCTACGTGTAAAGCCATTTTTTAAAATGGCTTAAAGTGGGTAGGCTCATAGTCAATAGCTCTCATCAATTCGAAGCCAAACGATGTACACTTTTTTTTTTCCATCATCAAAGCTGCCACTAGGACTAAGAAATAGCTCAAATGGTAAAATATCATGTCAGGTCAAAGAATGTAACAAGAATTTATTACATGTACAGCAGACCCCAATCAACGATCCCACTATTTCTTTCATGGCCTGTGTGAGACCAAAAAGCCTGTGACCAACTAAGGGAGTGGAATGCACAGAAAATATTTTTACTTTTGTGAGGATTTTTGTCTCAAGTTCATGAAACAAAGGTCAGATATTTGTAACAAAAAGTGTATAATAAAAGAATGATTCATTCAGTGAATCTTTTCTCTCTTTTATTATTTAATCCTATATTTCTTTCCATTACATAAGTTATAACTATATCAGACCAAAATGAAAGATAGTTTAACTAATCTAAATATTACATTTGACATAAAAATCATGATGCAAAATTTGTACGCATTAAAATTTCACTGCATAGCATAATTTCTCTGTGTACAACTGTGCAGCTTAAAGGGATCACTGGATCGAATCCTTATTCAAATCAATACAGGATCCAAACCAAGATTAACTTCTCACCTGGATTTTCTTGTTAAGTGACACTGCATGATCCAAAGCAACATCTAAGTTGAAATTCTTAAATTTATAAATTAGTAAAAAAAAAAAAAAAAAAAAAAAAAAAGATTCTGTCCATGAACAAATTATTTACATTTAGAAAAAGGATGATGCACACATACGCTAAAAAACACTAGCTGGAAAAATAAGATTAAACTTAAGATGAGAAAGCAAATGATAATTCATGAAATTTCAAGAGTTCACCAACCCCATGTCAATCCTGGGATAAAATTAGCCTCATACACAAATTTGCAGCCCCTAAGAGTGCAGCTGTTTAGCCAGCAATAAAAAATGGTGGCAAGTAAGCAAACAGAAAAATGTGATATCCTTGAAGTATTATATATATATATATATATATATATATATATATATATACACACACACACACACACACACACATCCATGCATAAGTTTATAATCCAAACCCATACAGCCCCCAGATCACTAATTCTTGCTCCTAACAACTTTACTAAAAAGCTTGTTTATTAGGAAATATTTTGATGCACTTATAATTCAAGACCAATTTACGGTGAATTTTACAGTTGGAAAGGGAAAAATAATTAGAGTTTATCTATAAAACAACTGGATATTTGTCACTGTGTCCCCCTCACACACTTGAACATTGGCTCAGTTCAACCAAACTAAGCATGCATACTCAATGGACCTGGAGGAATGTTTCAAAGTAAAATTTTGAGGGGGTCTCATAGAGAGGAGGGATTTTATCTAATATTTAACCATAACGCTTAACTGGACCTCTTCTTTCTGCTCAATATACATACCACCAAGAAAATGCGTGATGGAGCAGGTTGCAATAAATAAATTAAAAAATTTTTTAAAAAGCAATTTTCAGGAGATTTTGGTCCACAGGAAAGAAATTAATTTTGAAATCAAGATCAATAAGGTAATCTATCTCTATAAGACTCAGGTTATATGGAAGACTAAGAATAAAAAAAAGGGCCAAAAAATTGTGAGAAAAACAAAGCCATATGTAAAATGCCCATATGGTCAGATCTCAATTCCACGATTAGAATTATATAGAATGATGCAAACAGACAAAATGCAGACATCTCATAACATCATAGATCAGAAGGAAGACATTCAAGTCGAGTTTTATTTAAAACAGGGTCTAAAGGAAAGATTATTCAGTTTTCACTGGAAAATGCTGGATGTGTTTGGGTTTGTTTTCTTTTCTTCACTCTAAAAAATAAGGGGGGGGTGTAAGTAAAGAAAGCGATACGCTAGTGTCAAGGAAATTGGCTGGGATCCAGGGTCAAAAACCTTGATGCACCAAATGTGAACAACTTAGTCAATGTCAGTTTTTAGAGAGAGGAGGAAAAGGAGGAGGAGATGAAGAATACTACTAACTTTGTTTCTCTTTTAACCAGATTGTTCTCCAATCATCATCAGATGACAGCTCACTCTGTTTACTCAACTGAGTCCATGGCACTATATCAAGTTACTTGATGAATGGAGATCGCACTGGTCAAAATTGCTTTTAAAAAAATAAATAAATAAAAAAGTACTAGTTCTGTCCCATAATAGTTGTTACGTTTGCATCAAATAAATACAAAATGTATCAATTATTATGGGACAGAGAATGTACAACAGACAAAGGTAAATTTTTCCCTTCTGTTTGGTTTAAGGTGTCAAGTTGACAAAGTAAAATGAGAAAAAACAATTAGCAAATAAAATGTCATTTCATTATATAATCTTTATTATGAAACAAGCTTTCGTCGAATCAGACATGAATATAAGAACTCAAGTATGGATGCTGAGAAGAGCAAACAAACAACTTTATATCGTAATAACCTTTTCTTTTTCAAACCCTTTGGAAGGAATAAAGAATTTTTCATTTGCCAAGAAGTTTGCTTTTTGTCCAATCCTAATTTTAAATTTTTGGCAGAAAGATGTATCATTAGCGAAGCACTAGCAGCATATTGATCCATTTGACAGATTTCTCGTGGCTTCTTTAGGAGAAGCAAGAAAGAAAAAGGCCCCTCTTATGGGAGTTTCTCACTTTATAGAGGCTATCTATGACCATACAAAAATTAAAACAATATCTGGTTCATAGTTTGAATCCAAATCCCACAGTCAGTAAAATAATGTCAGTATTAACGCTTTTACAGCAACTTTTTGTTGTTAAATTCTAGACAACGATGCCTTAGTAACAGTGATGTTCATTTATAAGGACTGAAAAGTAACCTTGTTTTTTTAGAGCAGACCACGAAAATAAGGGACTATTTATCCTCAAGTGAAATACCGCTAATAATTTACATTTATTAGTTATATATGTATAGATATACATATATATATACATCGACGTCAGAAGTTAATGTATGATCATTTTGTTACATCAGAGTGGAGGCAGTATCAGGCTATTTTCTTAGCAGTCACATTCGAAGGGGAGTTGCATTTCACTTTTTCAAAAGCACAATAACTGTCTCATTTCTCAGTCAATTAGTAGATTAAACGATTTAATAAGAAAGGATAAAATACTAATGGAATCAAGCAAAAGACAACGTCCATAGTCAAGTTATGTGACCATCAGCTGAAGAAACAAATGACCCCTGACACAAAGTAGAAATAATAAATTCAGATGATTGTGTAATTACTTATGTTTAGACGACAAGGGGCAGTTTTACACAATTGACATACACTACTCCTGTCCCACAATAGTAGTTAAATTTATATATTGCGATTGTAGCAACTATTATGGGACAGAGACAGTATTATTTAACTATATCATCAATATGGCTACTACAATCACTTGCATTATTATTTTTATTATCATGATGATCGTAAGACCAGATCCTTCTTTATTAGGAAAGAAGAGACCAATTTAAAACCGGGTCTAATTTCGTGGGTCTAAAGCTTTTAAATTGGCCTTTAAAATACACATGAGGGTGGACAAGGTTTAAACAATTGGTGCTATTTAAATGCGGTATGTTGTAATGGGGGAGGCGAACACTCAGCTGTTCAGGTCACAGCCACAGAGAAAGTTGAGGGTGGGGAAGAGAAAGAGAGAAACAGCTTTTACTTATATATCTATTTATCTCTCTATCTCTACAGGTTTTATGTGGATAACATTCTTCAAAGAGTTAATAGCAATGAATTGAGTAAAAGTGCTCGTGTCTAAACGAAGTCTTTTGTCGTATAGAGACAGACACAAAAAACACAAGGGCACCAACAACCTCGGAGTTGATTATTGAGAAGCCAGAACAGACATACTATAGTAGTAGTCACGTATATACACACAAATCACACGTTGGGCGGTGTAAAATACAAGGGATTTTATTCAATTTTTAAATAAAATCATACATGATTTCAAGAAGCAACTTTGTTACACTTAGGCACGTCCGTACATTCATGCATGTCAAATATGGATGCACATAACTGAAATAACCGGGTTGTAACGAAATACCTCTAATCTTCCATAACTTAAAAAGATGAATCATTTTACACCACAAGTTTAAATATATGTACGTTTATCAATCATTTATGCAAACTGTGAGAAAATATACATAAAGTAAGAAAAGATATTCCGGTTTCTGTTTCGCCGTGCTAAAATGAGTTAATTATTTTAAATGATAAAAGAATGGAAAATAACTAACCTCTTCTTTATGAGTGTGATTACCCACAAACAATTAATGCATCGTAAATATATTCACACATATGTAAACTTTAAAAAAACATTTTTATTTTAGAACGTATGATATTTACATATATTAACAATAATATCAATAATTATTTCAAGGGCGGAACTGAGAGGGAAAAAAAAGATATTAGTTGCTATTGTATTCGCTGGAGGCAAAAGTGTTAAAATAGGTCTGAAAGTTATTGAATAGAGGTCTGGTATGAGATGACATTTTAGATAATGGTACTACTAGTTAAGAAATAATAGTTAAAAATAGCAGAATATGATGGGGTACAATGGGTCTTTTTTTTCTTTTGGGGAAGAGATTTTTAACGAAACTCCCAAGATCTGTCTTTTTATTCAACCCTGACCCTCATGTACAGAGGCCACGATCGTAAGATATGGACAATATGAGGCGACAAAATGACCGTCCTGTGGAACAATAAAGGCGGGGATATATTTAGTTATTAAAGAAAGATTGAAATTGGGGGGGGGGCTTCAAAGGGGGGTAAGAAATAATCATTCCAACACCCCCCCACTCCCCTGGTTGTCTCTATTTTCAATTTCTTCTTCTCAGAAGAGGAGAAAAATCAAGCTAGAAGAAAGACAGATTTTTATTACTTTTCTTCCTTTCCAAGTCGAGGCTGATGCTGCATTTTAGCAAAAAAGATGTCTGGCCTTGCAAGAGAGGGAGAGAGAGACAGAGAGAGACACAACAAAAAATAGAGAGAGTGTGGAGAAAGGAAGAAAACCAACATGCAATCGTATTCAAATAATAAAAAAAGAAAAAAGGCTGAGGTATATAAAGGTCTTGAAAGAATGCCATTAATAGCGAAACAAGGCGGACAGATGGGTGAACGAACATTTCAACTTACGTTTGGTGTCGAGCTTGAAGACAATAATTGAATATAATCGTAGTTTTTAAATAAATAAAAGGCCGAGGTGTGAAAGTGTTGGGGTAAAAACGAAGCCGAAGTGGCGAGAATCCGATTTGGTCGTCGAGGATGTTTTTTTAAAAGACAATAAGAGGAAGGGGGAGGAAAGAGGAGGAGGAAGGAAACGAGGAACAGACACAGTAGTTATTTACACCACAGGGGGAGGAGGTCCTCGCTTGGAAAGTCAACTCTTCCCGCAACTCCATAGACCGGGAAGGAGGCCGCCATCTTGAGGTCTCTCCACACTCTTCTAGACAATCCAACAAGCAACATTTTAGCCGATTTTGACTCATTTTCACAACTTTTTAGCCATTTTTTATATATTAAACCATGTCATAACAAGTGTAATTATTTCCAGAATCGATATATATCTAAATAAAAAGGATTAAGTAAACAATAACTGGTTAATACGGCTTTAAAATCCCTTTCAATAGCACAACTACAAAAAGCAGCATGGGGGTCGACAGAGATATGAACTCCCCTCAAAGTCGACTTTTTCTTCATACTTTTCTTCTAATAATTACAATTATAAATGTAAAATATTATCAACTCAGACCACCATGAAAAACACGTCATACTCTAGGTTGAATTACAAACAAAAAATAAGGAAATTTACTCAAAAATATTTGAAATATCTTAGAATAAACGGTTTGGGTTGGTCTCCACGTCGTCCTCTAAAAAAGAAGAGGCCATGTGCAAAAAAGCCGAAGAGTTTATTAACAGTTTGTACAAAGCTGGAATCATTTATTTTAATATTAATTAAATATGTATGTATATATATATACTTATATACGTCTATATATATAGTACAACATTGGATAAACTTTTAATTACAAACTTACAACCAAGACCAAATAAGTTAATGACTTAGATTTATCTGACTTGAGTTCACTAATTCTTATACTACCTTTGTCCCATATAGTTGATACATTCGTACATGGAATTCATGCAGAAATGTACCAACTATTATGGGACTGAGGTAGTAATTTAAAATAAAAAGTTTCTGTAAAATGTGGGACATTTTCTAATAATTTGAATGAAGCTATAATAAAAAGTTTCCTTTGAAGTGACAGAAAGTTAAGTTTATGGATTGAAAGATGAACATTTTTGAATACTTTTGAAGAAAAACATTTGAAAAAAAATGTCTGAACAGGACATTTTCTAAAGTGATTTTTTTCATTTCATCGAAAAAAAAATAAAATAAAATAAAAATATCAGAAGGTCCAAGTTTAAAATAAATAGGAATGTTTTACAATTATCAATGATGACTCATAAAAAATATTCAAGAATCTTATATTGTAGCCTTTTTTCAAGATATATAATGAAAAAGTTTTAGATCTACACCCAAGATAACTGATAACAAAAAGTTCAATTCTGATAAAAAGATGACTTGGGACTACATGGCTAAAGTAATTACTATAATAAATATAATCTTATTTTTATTATCATTGATAATATTTCAATATTAGTTTTATTCAAATATTATTCAAACTCAAGTCAAAAAAGGGTTCCAGAAAAAAAAAAATGTCCCTTTACAACAGGAGACCAAGTAAATTTCGTAAAAATCAAATTTAATGATTGAAAAAATTCATTCAACATTTTTGAGAGATTTTGCTTAGAAATAAAACTTTCAAGAAAGTTTTACTTATTTTTAGTCAATTTTTTTTTTTTTTTATTTAAAAAAAAAAATCCCATTTGGGCGTCTTGTGTTACTAAGAAATAACAAGTTGTAATGTTTTTTAGGGTTATAATTTTTATTTTAATGACATTTTACTATGTATATATGTGTAGATAAAAGGTTGGAATAATTGTCAAAGATTGGAGGAATTTAAAAAACCTTTTATTGGAAAAAAAAAAAGTTCATTTTTCAAGGGGGTGTCCGGTTCAAGAAAAGTAAGGCATGAGGTGCTACACGTGACTACAAAAAAGGAGAAAAGATTAGGGATTTTAGGGATTTCAAATAAAAATACCAAAAAATACGGCAAAAAAATCCACATAATATACTGCAGGATAAATAAGATAAAAATATCGAAATAAAATGTACATAAAGGGTTTTCTTAACGTGATGAAAACGCGATAAAGACAGGAGAGCAAAGTCGAACTTGTGGGCGAAAACTCGATGACTAAAATACTAGATAGGGATAATACAAAAATGATCCCCCACTTTAGGGCAATGAATGTTTTCTTGTACACTTACTTACCTATGTGTTAAGAATGTTTTTTCTCGCCGTTTGCCTTTAAAAAAGTCTTTTTTTCAGGTTGTCAGGCAGAAAACTTCGTGGTTTTTTTTAAATCAAAATCTTTTGGTTGCGGTCTCAATTTTTTAAGGAAAAAAAAAACGCGTGCTTTAAACGAAATCTCTCAGTTTGGTGGATTTTTTTTCTTTTCTTTTTTTCTGAACCAAAAAAAAAGCACCTTTGATGTCTCTTTCTCTTTTTTTCTTTTTTAAATGGGGAAAAATGTCCGAAAAATAAAAAAAGGAAAAGAGAATTTTCCTAAAAAAAAAAAAATCCGATCCGCGTAACCTTGAGTTTCTCTCTCGCTCTCACATGTGCCAGGACCGCACTAACTACAATAGCAACCGACACCAATGCACCAACACTTTGAACAATTACCCAAAACTACAACCAACAACTCCCAAAATTATTTCCTGATTTAATTATCCTTCCATAAGCGATAATCGTCTTTTTCCTTCTTCACCGTGTATTCCATTTTTACATCAAATAGTGTTGATTTGAGGTATTCGCTGCCGATGACTTCCTGTCACTACTGCATTAATGCCCCGGGACTCCCTGCCAAGATAGGGGTAACTCCCGAACCTTCCGTGTCAAGGTGGACCGTTTGGCGATGAATCAGGCTGCAATTCCACTGCAATCGGGCTGACTTGCTACTGCACGATTAATACTGCAGTCGTACTACTTCTAACCACCTCCAGCTTTAGTATGTACACACGGACACATTATGTTCACACACATGCACGTATATAAATATATGTATATACATGTATGTATATTTATTTATCACCCTCACTATATCATGACGAGACCATGAATACACCGACACGTATAAAGGCTAAATACTATATTTAACCGGATTCTATGTGTCTGTGTGTGCTGCTGATTTTTTGAGCTACACATGGTGTCATGATGATGCGCGAATTTCACAGTACTAAATATATATTCACAGTACTATATATATCTATGTCCACTGTTCTATATATACATATATATATATCAACAGTAATATATATATATATATATATATACCTCAACAGTAGTAAATATACATATATGTATATATGTATAAGTATCAACAGTAATATATATATGTATATCTATCTCAACAGTGATATATGTATATATATATCTCAACAGTAATGTATGTATATCAGCAGTAATATATATATATATATATATATATGCACACAGTACTATATATATGCATGGTACAATGTATTTATATCCACACTACTATATATATATATATATATATATATATATATATATTAACGTTTATATATATATATCCATATATGATTCTCTCTATATATGTATACATATATATGTTTGTTGATGAAAACGGCGATTGAATGGTGAAGAGAAAAACTCAAGAGATAGATATTACATCTAAAAATTCATTATTATTCCATGGGCATGTTTCAATGCATTTTGACAGGGGCCAGCCATTTTTTTCAGAGAAAATATTTGTGGTGGGTCACAGAAAACTTTGTTGTTCACATGTTTTGATGCTGAGGAGAGAAATGCGGATATTTCTGTGTTGATTGGTCATTTAGGAGGAGCAGGAAAGTAAGTGCTTGTATCATTGTAGGTGAGAGTAACATTTGGTTTTAAATGAGATGGGTCTGAGAGAGACAGGGCCAGAGGGTCTTTGTTTACTGTTACTGTGGGTGTTAGGTTTCAAAACATGTAAACAGCAAAATATTCTGTGAACTGCTGCAAATATTTCCTCTTAAAAAGATGGCTGACTCCTGTTAAAATGTATTGGGACATGCCCACAGGATAAGAAAGGATTTTGAGATGTAACACCTATCTCTTGAGTTTTTCTCTTTCCTTTTCAATAAATATATATATATATATATATATATGTATACGGTACTTATGATTCAGCAAAAATCTTTCTGTCCATCCATATGTGATTGTCTACTGCAAAAGGAACATAACATAACCCCATTAAATTTTGTGTATACCAATGTGTTTTAAGAGAATTAGTTTTTGAAAATCACTCCCCAAAATATGGGGGGGTAGGTGGTTACAATGTGAATGCTAAAGTGGATACATTTTTTTTGTGCCCGCTTCTTAGCTGAACAACCTGTGTGCTGTCATTTATAGAGTAACAGAGAGAGTGAATGCTTGCTGATTGAAGTGGGCACTATCACTCATAGAGAGGACGGGAAAGCAAGATGGAGAATGGCTATATATCAGCAACAAGGGCTGAAAATGAAAGGAATCTTTTTCATTTTTCAATATTTTCAAAAGGTCACAAATATCACCTTTTAAAAACAAATTAAATCAAACACTTAGGTTTCCATCTATTCAACTAAGTATTTTACAAATTGCACTGATTCTTTCCAGTCAGTGGGTCCCAGTTGCATCAAACAACAGTAATAGGAAAGAAGAAAGAAGTGATGTCATTGAAGGTGTGACATCATTGGGAAACCAACTGGGATAATGTCATAGTGGAATGTACAAGGTTGCATTTTTGTTTTAAAAACAGCCAAAAATGGCCAAAAAAATGACAAAAGTAGCTTTTTATTGGAAATAATGATTTCAGAATATTTCCATATTGCAATATCTTACATGTATCAGAATTAATTGATTTAAAGAAAGACTACTTGCTCTTCTTCCTCCTCCTCCTGCTACTACTACCACAGATGGTGGACACATCGTTGAACTTATGGTTCTTTCTTTTTCTACAGCAATTTTAGTCTGCCTTTCATATTTAGTCTAGTATATACACCAGAGAGAAAGTGTTCAATGTGTACAACTACATCAGTAATTCAAAACTCTTTACTCATCACTGAATGTGCCATTATATCCTAGCCGTCTAAAGTAAGTCCGAAAATGTTTTCGAAATGTTTGCGGATTTAAATTTTATTCATGTTTATTAAAAAAAAAAAGAAAAACAATGAAGAAGACATTTCCCTCCTGCAACTTCCTAAGGGCCTATTTCCTAAAATTCTAAATCTCCGTCTATAACCAATAGTGTCATTCATTTTGTTGAGGAAGGCATTTGTCATCCGCAATTTACTAACTTAAATTTCCAAATGTTCACAATCTTCGCCCATTGCCAATCAGCTATCTTGTTAGGGAGCGCTCTTCCCATTTGGAACTTCCCAACTTATATTTTCTAGTATATCTCGGAATACTAACGCTGAAAGAGGGGAGTACGGTCGATATACCCCCGTCGGATAAATAAAGGGTTCGGTTCGTTACTTCCTAAAAAATCTCCCAGATGTTACCTGACGAAGGCCGTAGAGTGCAACGGCCGAAACGTTGTATGAAAAACAACAAAGATGAGGATAGTTCGAATAATAATGGAAATTATATTTTCTAACGTTCAAAATCTTAGTCCGTACTCAATTGCATAAGCAATTTTGCCGGGGAGGACATTTCCCATCCTTAACTACGCAACACATTTAAATTTCAAAAATTTTAAATCCTTATCCGTAACGATTTGAATCAACCATTTTGTTGAGTAGGATATTTCCAACCACCAACTTCAAAAATTCAAAATCTCAGCTCATGAACTAACTTGTTTTGGGCTAGGCTGATAAGATGGCTCAAGTAGTTTCTTTGGTGTCCTGAACTAAACATACTTTTTTTTTTCTCTCTCCAAACAATATCGGAAGATGTATATGAATTCATTCATGTCTGTCTTTTTGTCCCAGGGCCTGATTGAAGCATAGGCTTTTAGGACTGCAGCCCAGGGGCCCCCACCACCTGGAAGGCCTCCAGAGATTAGGCGAAACTTTATTTTATTTATGAATTCTGAATCAAAGTACTCAAAATTATGTATTCAAGAAGGGGTTAGATTAGAATATTGTATATATATATTTATTTGTATTAAACATATTATGGCAAAAAGAAACGTTATTATACATATATATTGTATGAAGGTTTGTGAATCTAACAAAGAATGAAAACAGACTTTCCCTCAGGGCAACTGAAAACCATGTTCTCAAGAACGTGCAATTTACTGACATATAAAAGAAATTTGGTACCAGGAAACAGTCTTGTTAATTCTATACATTCAATTTTGTATTTTAGCCCTTCTGGACATCATTCAAAAAAACAATTCCATGTATTATTTCAAGGAACAGAAGGGACAAATTTTAAATTTTTTCTTGAAAAATTGGTCTTAAGGTCAATTTCTGCGGTTCAGCATGGGCCAAATCTTGAGCTTGCTGGATGAAAGAGGTTCAACCTGTAATTAAGTTCCACGACAGATCCATTAATTTTTTTAACAGTTACCCTCCCTACAGCATATCGATACATCTGTCCAAACAATATCTCCAAAAGTTCTCGAAGAAGCTCAATGATTTTGTGGAAGGGTGACTCATAAGCAGAAGAATAATTGATTTAATTTTGGGTTGGATCCAGGAATTTTTACTGTCACCTCCCCTCCATCGTACTGATAGATATTATCCCCCAATTTACATAACACCAATTAGCACTTTTTCAATTAACGTGCTAACAATTTTTATCAAAATAAAATCGAATAGTGTGCCATTATTATGTATCAAAAAATCATCTCAAAAATTATGTTTTGATAATTTCCCATTTCAGCAGCCATTTTTGAGGACACATCAACCATGTTAATTGAGAGTTTTCTGTACTTCTTCCATGAATTCTCTTATCCCTTTTCATTTGTGTGCCATTTTAACACGCGGTGTGCGTGGGTGTGAAATTTTCACACTCACACCTGCTGTCTGATATCAGCAGTACTTAAATCGGGACCACCTTCACTAAGTTTTGAGTTCAGTTCATCAGGGGCAGTGCTGGTGTCTAATTGCATTTCCCAGCTTAATCGTGTTTAAGAGATTCTCCGTAAAGTTTAATATTTTTAGGTATTTATTTGCCAACCGACAGGAGTCTTTTTGAAATCTTGTTATATTTTTTTTTTCTTTTTAGCTCAAGGTCAAGTTTAAAGTGAAGACTCTCATATGAACATGTCCCCAAAGCACATCCGTTTCTGGGACACTTCAGGCATCGGATTCATCAAGTTCCATATATCAACTACCCCAATCCTTGTCAAGTCTGCACACACACACAAAAAAAAAGAATAGATTACAACATGAAATTTCCAAAAATTAGGAGGGGGAGGGGCACTCATTCAGAGTGAATTCCTTTAGGTGGATCTGACGTTTGTTTTTTCCAGGAACTTTTATACAAGGCTCGGAAGTAGGTGATCAATTTACAATGCACGTATAATGTAAAACAGAACTCTTACTTAGTGTCCTTCTTTCTGACATGCAGTGTTCAATTTACAATGTAAAGTTATGCTAAATTTAACCCATATTCAGTGTCAGCCTATGCAAATATAGCTACTTATTTTAGCAGTGTATTTACATGGTAAATCGACCCCCCCCCTACTGCCATGCAAATATGGTTTTTCGAAAGGCGGACACAAAGTCAGGGTCCAGTTTTGCACCATGCGTACTCGGTAAATCGATCACCGTTTTAAAGCCAATTCATTTGCTTCCATTAATTTTTTAAAAATTTTCTCACAATCGAAAAAATTGTGGAAGAAATGAAGGTTAAATTCAGTCAAAACAGTTCAAACTACATAAAAAAATATTTTTTTCATAAGATTTTACTTTGGTCTGCTCTACTAAATCTTGACAATTTTTATCGTATTTTTCAACAAATGATGAAATCGGTACAACTTGATGAAGGTGGTCCCGATTGGACGTCACATAAATACACGATTTATTGAAAATTTATGAAGCGAAGCGGTAACAATAATCATTTTCTTGTATTTGCTTCTGTTTTTCTTTCGTGAATTATCTTATTTCTTTTTATTTGTGCGTCATTTCTAACATCGAGTGTGCGCGGGCGTGAAACACCCGCCAGATGACGTCATCAGAATTTCAATCAGGACCACCTTTGGTAAGTTGTGCTGTGATATTATCTACAGCTTCTCTTTGCAACAGTAAATAAGTAGTTGATTTTTGGCTACGCAGCCAAATTTCGGTTGGCTATAAAAGGCTATACATTGGCGATCCCGAGTGTAAGTGGCTGTTATATGGCTACCCTGATTGTTAAGTTCTACACACTCGCTCACTCGATGTTAAAAACGACGCACAACTTATGTGCACCGTTTATAACATCGAGTAAGCGAATGTGTTGAAAATTCATGAAAGATAAGCAGGAGTTAATACAAGAATATTATATGTTGGGTAATCCACACACTCACGCACTCGATGTTAAAAACAGTGCCCAAAAGTTGTGCATCGTTTTTAACATCGAGTGAGCGAGTGTATGAAACTATACAATTTATAATCGGTGTAGCCATATTATAGCCATTTACTATCGGGTTAGCCATTTCGTAGCCATCAGAAATTTGGCCGCTAATAACCAAAGATTATTACCAATAAATGTACTTACTTATCTGAACAAACCATTTAAGGTCACGTCATAACTTCAAAATAATCTTAATTATTATTTTTTAAATTAGATACACTAGTCTACGTCTGACTTCAAATATCAAAGAGCCTTGCAGGAGACATTGTAAGTTAAAGTTTCGAAATAATAAGCCTTAGGAATAAGCTTCGTCAATAAAAAAACACTTAAAACCATTTAAATAAAGTTGTATGTGTAAGAAAGGCGGTTATCCCAGGCCATGTTGTAACAGATACAGAAGAGTATCCGCTGGACTACGACTTATACAAGATTTTGAAAACGGCATCCAGGGAGATAATTACGCTAACAGGATTTTTTTTAGAGATATGTTTTAAAGATTTTTTTTTAATCATCAAAAAAATTACAAATACCAGACTTGCTTTTTTAATAAATCTAACAGTCTATTTAATATAGTTTCAAAAGTTTTAAAAAATTCAGAATAACTTTAAATATCTACACCTTGATATGATTACTGTTCTGGTAAACCGTGAACTTCGTACTACCTCTGAACTATAATACTTGTTATATTCGCATTGGAAAACTCACTATTAAATGGAACAAGTATTATGGGACAGTGATAGACTATTTTGAGACGTGTTAGTGAATGTTATTTTTAAAGACATATTTCTTCGTTTAAATTTGGTTACAGATATTTTTATTTGTTCCTGTTCGTTAAAAAAATTAACAAGGGTGAAAACCTTATCGGAGTAAAATAAATTCCATTAATTTTTTTTTTCAAAACTTGTTGACGCTATCATTCAACTCAATATGATGGAAGTGGTTCCTGATTGTAAATTGTGAAGTTTCACACACTCGTTCTCTCGACGTTAAAAACGGCGCACAAGTAATATGAAATGAGAAATAATGGCAGAGGAACAGAGATAATTACATTAATGTTTTGAAGAAATCAGATTGTTTTCATTTGGTGCGCCGTTTTTAACATCGAGAGTGAGAGGATGTGAAACTTTACAATCGGGACCACCTTCCACGTTGGGCTTAATTCTGATTAAGATTTATCAACCACTTGCTATGGATCCGAATGACCACTTTGAAATGTTGATTACGTCATAATAAGTAAAGATAAATCATGTGAGCCGTACGAATGGCGGAAAGTAGGGGTCCGGTCCGGTATTACAGTTATATTTTAAACTAAATAGCATATCTTATAAAATCTTGAAAAATTTGACTTTTTCAAAAAACTGATTAATTTCCTGTGGGAATGATAGATTGTGAAAGGGCAAAAAATAATTTGCGGTATTTTTTTTTTTTTTTCTATATTTTTCAGAGGTGGGCGTGGGATCCATCTTGGTCAGTGGTGCCTCCAGATATAATGTAATTTTAAAAAAAAAGACTGCATGCAACTCTTAGTGTCGCTGTTATCAAAATATCGAAGAAATCGTAATAATACCTTTCACAAGGGACGTAACTGAGTACTTCGAAGCCGTACATCTATACGAATGGCGGAAAATGGGTCCAGTTTAGCATTAAACTTAACATTGTAAATAGAACCCCCATACACGCTCGCACACCTAAAACCTTTAAAAGTTAATTTTTCTCCAAACTGACGTATTTCAAGAAGAAACAAAAGTCTTATGGATTAAAAGTACATTACTTTGAGAAAAATATGTTTTTCTCTTTTTTTTTTTTAGAAATTTCTCTTTGAATTCGAATCTTGACCAAAATCCTTTCAAAACGAATCAAAATGATAATAAAAAAATTAAATTCTTCAAGAAATAAAATAGATTTAATCAAATCTTAAATATAGATAGTGTGACAATGTGGTCACATGACGTTAATGTACTTGACTTAACAACGTTGTTATATAATCAATGACGCTATAAACTTTCAACGATGTCACTCAGAGACAGGGGGGGGCACTTTTGGTACATTCGTACCAAATACATATTTTTGATCCCTTTTCGCAAATATGGTACTACACCAAGAAAATTTGGTACGTTTGGGCAGTTGATCCACCGCAGCCATCAAAGATGGCAAAGTTTTCTATCCTTTATTTTTTCATTTATGTGTGAGTGTTTGTTTGTTTGTTCCAGCACTCCTGGCCATGAAATTTTGTCTACAGACTTGGAAATTGGCATTACTACTCCGCAAGATTCCTTCCAGGAAATGTTTTCTTGATTTGGGGAAAAATCTAGGGAAAAAAGTTTTTTTTTTCCTCCAGAATCTAAATATTTCTAGATGTTATTTTCCTCTATTTTAGATGTTTTTCATTAGAGAATGCCAATGATGTCATAAAAAAAATTTTTCTGACCATATTTATTCATCGGTGGAAATTTTTTTACATGACTTCATATTTTGACACTAGAGTTGCTCAGTTATTGACTATGATGGCAAGTTTCCTTTTAAATTCATTATTTTACATAATAGTTGAATGAAATATCAAATATGAATTTTATTTCACTCCCAGCAAAGCATTTATAAATTTTACAAAAATTCAGAGGTAAGTAAGGCAAGACTACAATTTAGCGTGTACTGGGTAACAAAGCAGATGTTAGTCATTAATTTCTTTTATTTCATTAGTATTGTCAAACTCCTGTTGATTTTATTCTCCTAACCTAACAACAATGACAAGTTCAGACTTCCAGTTAAGACTAAAAAGTGAAAAGGATGAAATGATGAATAAGGAGAGAAGGAGAAAGAGAGAGACAGGATCTATTCCTATGTCATCAATCAATGAAAGGAAGGAAGAAAGAGAGAAATAAAGAGAAAAGGTGGAAAACTATGGATGCTAGATTAAATTGTCTGGTGTCGCTAAACAGATCCTTTTAAATTAGAATGTATAATTTTCTTCTTTCTTTTTCTTATCTTTACTACAATCATTTTTCTTTTCCTATTTCTCTCTTCTCTATTATATTCTACTTAAACCTAACTGTCCATTGCAGAACCTTGAAATTATACTCCACAAGTAAAAAAAACTTTTTTTTTGTTTTTTGAAAATAGTTACATTCAGAGAGAAATTTGACCCTGAAGCAGCCAATCATGTTTAAGATGTCTTTCTTTTTTTTTTTCCCTTATTTTTCTAAGTGACTGTCAGTCATACCAACTTGAAAACTGAAAGAATTGTTGACAGTTTTGGTTGACTGTTTCTAATAACCTTGATAAGGTGAAGTCGGTCACCTCAACATTATCTCCACCAATTTCAACCATGTACAGTATACTCTAGTGTGCTGTTGTTGTTTATGGATGTGTATCCAGGTGTCAGAGGGTTGTCTGGGATCTGCTCCAGGAATTTTCCCAGAGAATTCTTGATGCTCACCAGCGGGAATACTGTTCCAAAGTTTTGGTCCAATCACTGAGAACAATTCGTCATATTTGGATTGGGCCTTTTGTTGTCCCACCCTGAACTAGAGTTGGAATATCTCTTCATTCACTGTAGAGAAATGAGATGTTCAAATCATTGAGTACAAGTTTTAGCAGTATCTTGAACATTACAATTATATAGTGTTCTCTCCTCTTCTTGACATGAGGTTCAGTTTACAAAGCCTTTCCCTGTAGGACAATTCAGCATACCCACTGATTTTGCTTAGTAGAGTGCCTGCACACCTTCAAGGGCTTGGATATCAATGATTTTTGAAGGTGACCAAAGGGGAAAGAATATTCACCCTATATCATATCATTATTTTATACAGTGTCTTGTGAATGCACTACTGTCATTGAATACATTAAGCATCCATGCTGTTATTTGTCTAACTCTATCATATATTATTATATTAATATAAGGAGTCTATGAGACTTGTGGGATTTATGTGTATTCCAAGCAAAGATTTTCAAGGTTATCCATTCTACCACAGAGATATAAAGTCTATAATAAACTTTATTTTCATCTCTAAGATTCTATAGACGTTGGCTGTAAACCTTGGGCCCCACAAAAAATGTTTCTAATTGGGTCCTACTGCTCTTTAAGCCTGTACTGGAGTCTCAATATCTTGATTATCCTTCTTATGTCCAAGATTCTAGAGACCTTGGCAGTAAACCTGGGGCCCCCCAAAGATATTTTCTAATTGGCCCCATAGTGTCAGATTACCAATGTAGAAAAAGTAGCATATGCTATGGGCCCCACAATTCCAAGGGCCCTGCATTTTCAAGGACTGATGCAAGCTATCAATTCAAGTTTAGTGATTCTGCACTTGCTCCATAACAATAGTAATATACTGCCTCCAACTGTTATGACCAACTGAGTGTTTAAGGTTTTAACTTATTATCACTATTGGCATTATTATTTAACACTAATGAAAGTGTGGTATCTTATAGGACACATAAACACAAAGGTATTTGAAACTGAAGTCATGGCCACTGCACAAAGATTAAAATGACTGAGTAATACTATTACTGAAATGTCAGACATATCTATTGTATAATCTGGCAGTATAGTAAATTGAAAAATTTAATTACTTTGATATGTGAATGAAAAAATGTAAGCGTTTTAATATTCATGTGTGTTTTCTTAATTTGGGGCCCTTCTATAACATATACCACAGGCTCTGCATGAGTGTAATCTGGCTCAGCCTACAGCTCCTATGTAAAGAAAGATGAAGCTGTCAGTCATAAAAGAAACCTTTACTCTATTGAACTTAAACTTTAAGGTAAACGTCAATCATAAACTAATATTAACTTTAAACAAATTTAGGTAATGTTGTACATTGCCTGCAGGAGTATACCAGGTTTAATATTGGTTGGGTGTTAATAAGTCTGATATGAGATAGATTATTAACCTGAGATAGATTATTCACAAGTCCAACACACGGTCAAGTTGATTACAACCAAGAGTACAACACGAAGTCAATTTCACCAGTTGACACACAGTCGATTTAGTTTTCAAGTTCACACCTCCAGGGGAATACTGTCCGCTTGCTACGATTAGAATAAATCTCCCTCTCACTCTTTACACCGGTGATCTCTAGCCTGTGTAGTTAAACAACTTTTCGGCTTGTCTATTCTGAGAATAGAAAGTGATACTCAACAAGCTCCTCCTTTATGAAAGAGAATCTCTCTTCTTCTGGTTGAGTCAATAGTAGTCCACATGTTATCACTTGTTTAATTTTTCAAAAGACTTTTGACTAATGACTGACCAATTCAACTTTATATATTTTTACGCATTCGGAGAGTAAGGGGTGATATCCAACAAGTAATTTCCTCTTTACCCCAGTTGTTAAATCAGGGGCAGCCTTGGGAGCTTCAGGACCCCATTGGAAACATTTTTTGCAGGTCACCAGGCTCACAACTAACATCTGTAGGATTTTAAAAATATAGATTAATTTTATTATAGACTTTATATCTCTATGGTAGAATAGAAAACAATCAAATGGTGAACTTGAAAATTTGAGTGAAAGTTCTTACACTCCTATAATTAATTAACTTACTGACTTACCTTTCTTTGCTGGCCTCCCGCCACCGATCCACTCAATAAGTTCTCAAAAATATCAACGAAACCTTATGTGGACAGCGTTTTTGCTAGAGCCCATCATCGCTGGACCCAGGTTGATCTTGGGACCTCCAATACCATAGCCAAACAGTGCAAATGGAATAAAATCAAGTTGAGCCAGATTACACTCGTGAAATCACTGTCTTACCTCTTTTGAACAGGATCAAATGGCCTCTTTATGCACTGTATCTCGGCCACACAGCAGGGACTGTTTAAATGCCTTAACATTATCTACTACTGACACTCTCCTAGACAATGATTGTGTCAGCATTGGCATTGCTCTTTGTCTTCGTCTTTGTATCTGCAATCTTCACCGCTGCTGCTGTGGGGCATCCGTCGACGAATTCGGCCTCAATCACCTTTCATGTCACCTCAGTACAGGTTGCCTTCCCTGCCATGCTATCCTTAACAACATTTTCAAAGGGGGACTTGATGCAACTGCGATTCCCACCTTGTTGGATCCCATAGGCCTTGATCAATGAGATGATAAATGTTCACACAGAATAATTCACAGCTTGCAAATCACTGATTTGGGATGCCATTTGCAGCGATTCCTTCGCAAACAACAGCCTGATCAGGTCAATAAGCAAAAGATGGCCAAATGTTGTTCACTGACCAAGAGGTACGAGTTTGAGCTGGTCGCATCAGGATGTCTGACTTAATTGGCCTCAAAGCATTGAAGCTCATCCAATGAATAGACCTCAAAACTACCCATTATAACAACAAACTACACAAGACTGCTTGGCTCTTCTAGCGTGTGTCAATCTCAGTTGTCCATGGCATTGTATTCTCCATTCAGACAACTCAACAAAGACCTTAGAATCATTGCTGTCAATTTAGCTATTTTGTTCATTTTTTTTTTTCAATTTTTCAAATGTGGAAGTCCGTCCCAACTACAAAATTTCTAAACTTGCAATGCTGATTAAAATACACCACTCAAAGAAGCAATCAAAATAACAAAGATAAGGATACTAAATAATTCACAGAATTACAACTAGACTTCCTCTCAAAATTTCAGACAGTACTCCTTGAAGATTTTGAAAGTTTTAAAAACCTTACATTAAAATCTATTACAGAGTTTTTAAATCAAAATTCATTACTTTTAACTAAACAAAATAATAATTAGTCACTCGATAGAAACTGTCATGAGGCCAACCTCTTTTGGCAGCATACCATGTTGGGTCAATAAAGAATTATTTCATCGTCTTTCCTATTCATGACCAACATAGAAGATCTGTCAAGAAAGTATGTATCATTGTTCTCCACTTATACCCTTATTATCGTTGTTCCGGGTTGTTCCGGGTTGTTCCGGATTAGGTACATATGAGCAATCATTAGTAAGACCCACATATGGCTTCATTCTGCTGATAGCACCTGGCATTCCCAACGGTCAACAGTCAAGGTAACAACCAGGCTTGACGTTGCATAACTTTGGTGATCTTATGAGAACTGGTGTAACCAACGTGATTTGGCCATAACCCTTTAGCTTCAGGGAGAGGTAACTCAATCCAAGTCCTTGTGCTAAGTACTAAGAAGAGAGGCATTGAGTACAATTTTTCTAAAAGTCTTTTGGTATAATTTGATAATGGATTGAACCATGGCCTACCAAACCAGAGATAAGCAGTTTACCACTTGGCTATGCTGATCAATGTCACAAAGTATCCAGCTACTTAGAATTAACAAAAAAAAAAAGAAGCCTACCTAGGGTAGTAGTGCTTTAGTTGTCCAGTACAACCTTTGGAACCTCAACCCCTTATCCCAGTATCCTTCCAACAATATAGAAAGTCCTCTTTTGGGATTGCCATCAACAGCCTTGTTGCACTCTCCTTAATCTTGGTCAGAAATCTCCCTTTCAACAACAATTTTAGCTTTGAGGAAAAGCAAGAAATTACAGAGAGCCAAATCGGGGCTGTAAGGGGTTGCTAACAGACCTGGGTGTTGCAATGTTCTGTCCCGAAACCCTATTTGAGACTGGAAGAACATCCCTCCCAGTCATTGTGAATGTGACAGCTTCACAGTACACAAGCCCATCCAACGTCATCTCATTGCCGACTGAGTTACCCCACGGGAGAATATCTGTTCACACATGTACCATAAGGTACCCTCTGATTGGTTGCCATGTTACATCAAGGCTATGCAGCCGGTTCTCAAGATATTCAAAATGGCTGAGTACTTTTTGGACAAACTTTGTACCGCCAACAACTCAAACAGGCAGGGCTGGCCTCAGGAGCAGCAGAGCCCAATCGAAACATTTTTTTGCTGAGCACCTGGTGAACAGTCAAGGTCTGTAAAATCTTAGAAATATACATAAACTTTATTATAGACTGTATATCTCTATGGTACAATGGTAAACAATCAGAATATATTTTCATGCTCTTCTGTTATTGATAAAGATAATGGATTCAAGTACAATAAAAAAGAAATTTAAAATATTAACAGTATAAATAAACCGTTGAATCTTTAAAAGTTCAGACGAAAATCAAAATCATTGCTGTTTTCTGTAAAAGCTTCAATGTGATGTTGTAGTGTATGGTGCAGTGCAGTGTATTGTTGTATGTGATTGCCACCCAAGTGTGGGGCTCCCTCAGGCATGAACCCAATTTGGAGCGATTGGTCCAATTGGCTTAAATCCAGGCCTGCTAACATTATTGTTTCCTGATGTCTGACTTTGTTAATTAACTATCTGCATCCCTTAGAGTAAACAAACATTTATTCGTTTATACATATTAACTCTTCTTTTAGGTTTGAGAAGCTATTCATTTATTCATTCATTCATTTCTGGTTGCTTGCAGCCAGGCCAGTCAAAGGGTTCAGTGGGGGTAGGGCCTTTGGTTCACATTATTGAGTGTAGTGTGGAGATTGATCTCCTTCTTTGGAGGTTTAATGGGGTCACCACGGAAGGCGCTCTAAATGATCCCCGGCTGCTTATGGCAACTGGTATGCCCAAACAGTCACCCATCCAAGTACTGACCGGGCTTAACTTCAATTATCGCTTGAAGACTGGTGTATCCAATGCAATTGGACTGTAATGGTTGGAAAGCTATTGATCTATTGGGAACTGACTTACACAATATCAACCTCAGTCTTTTTCAGGGCCAGATTAGGGTTCTATGGGTCCCTGTAATTCAAACAGAGGCCTCCTGCTGTAATTCAAAGAGGAACCCTCAAAATGATTACTAGGGTAAGTGAACATTAAATTCTAATGAATTGAACAGTAATTTTATTGAATTGACTTGTAATTCTATTGAATTTCATCCACACACTCATTATTATTACATAAATATAGATCCTGGAAAATTTTTTTCACCTGACACTCCTCAGAGGATGACCCATCAAAAAGATGTTCAAATGTACTGTGTAAAAACAATTTTTACAAATTAGAAAATGTTGTTTAAAACGTAATTTAAAACATACCACATTGAAGACAATGAGAGAGAAACACACACATTACAAATGAAAAAAAAATGTATGTTTAAAAAAATTTTAATATAAAAACAAATTTGTCTTCTGTCTGCAGAGCGCTGTTCTTTTCTGTTTTGATTAAAAAAAAAGGATTCTGGGAGTTTTTGAATCAATTTGTAAAAATTGTTTCTACACAGAAAATTTTAACATCTTTCCGAAGGATCATTCTCTGAGAATTGTTGGCCAACACAAGCTTTTCAGAACTAATATTTTAGAAAAAAAACAAAATTTTTTTTTCTTCACTGTCTATAGTTTCAAGAAAGGTCATTTACATTCAAACAGTTTCTTGGGCAATTGAACTCCTAGTAGTTTGTGTTGTCAACACAATGTTTCAGCCAATTCATTCTACGGCCTTCTACAACTGTAACATCAGGCATGTGACATGGTAATAGTGGTAAACAGAATTTTCCAATGATGATAGTGAACAGAATATTCCAATGGTAGTTATGTTGCAACGTAGGATTCAGGATTCGGGTAATGTTGATTTTTCCCTCTTTCCTTGAGAGGCTCGGATTTCGATACTTTGTCTCTGTTGAGTAATGGAAGCCACAATGGGTAGAACTCTGCACTTGTTTGACTTATACATTCAGTCGACACGTTGATATCGGCTGCCTCCTTAATTTGCTTCAGTTTCCGACAGTATTCCCTGTCCATTGTACAAACTTCTTTTCAATCAATATCTATTACGTTGTATGCTGTGTGTCTGAAAAGCTGATTTCCTAGCAGAGCAGTTTGAAGTTCAGATATTTTCTAATTTTCTGATTTAAAAAATTCTATTAACTTATCTTAATAATTTCACCATCATCATCATCAGTCTCTCAACGTCCGTTGTTGGACATAGATCTTTCCCAGGATTCGCCACACTTCTCTATCGTTGTGGAGCCAGTCCTTTCTGAATTTGTCCAGCTCGTCTCTCCATCTAATACTCTGCCGGCCTCGGTTCCGCATGTGATCTCGGGATACATGTCGTGAGTCGCGATGTCCATCGGTTGTCCGCCATTCGTACAACATGGCTAGCCCACTGCCATTTTAGCCTTTTAATGGATTCTATGATGTCCCTGACTCTCGTAATTATAACTAAATAAACATAAATTAATCGGGAAACCAAAAACTTACCTTTGGGGTGGATCCAGAAATTTTTGAAGGTTACCTCCCCGGCTTCATAGGAAATATTTCCATAAACTGATAATCCCATTTGTTACTTCCGTTAAGATTAGTTAGGATTAGTTAAGAAATTAACCTACAGTTTTCACAGGTGGTCTACTTGGACTAATACACACACCCCCACCTTGATATGAATTTATTTTCATTCAGGTTTTTGATTAATGAATATTGGATTTTACAAGCAGGTGGTTAGTTACTGCTTGCATTTAGATTGGTTAAAGAACCAGATCTGATTAATCACTCAATACAACCAACATGTGACCAATGTCTTCTAGCAGTATGTTCGGGGTGATCAATTAAAAAACTGGAAAAAGGGATGATCGATGGATAATTTACTTCTTCCACCTTTTGTTGGACAGTGATCACAAAAAAGTTTGAATTTCCTAAAAACAACTGTGACTATTGCCGGACCGAAACTAAGGGATCAATTTAGCATAGATTTACATGGCAGAATGAACCCCACCTTTTTATTCGGGAAATTTAAAAAAACAAAAACGGTCTTTCCAGACAATATAAGTTTAAGTTTTCTGCTCTCTCACTCTATTGGTGCGGCTTGTATGTGTGATACATTACTTACACAGCCACTCAACAAGACTAACTTAAAAACTGAAGAAACCTATGTTGACAGTTTTGGTTGACAGTTTCTGATTATCACATGGTTTTGACATGTAGTCTTTTCATAACAAAACCATACAATTCCTCCACACTAGTCATCAGGATAACAAAAAAATGATAGATAATTTTTCTTAATTTCTTTCAAACTTCACATTATTTAATGTATATGTTATGTCGAATCGGCGAAATTGCCTGTGTTTTTGGAAAAAAAGGAACAATAGTTCTAATTTGATCAAAAGTCTATTTGATCAAAACGGGGATATAAAACAACTAATTTTTTACAATCAAAAGTTCATATAATCAAAGTGAAATCATATATTTTTTTACAAAAAATGAGTAACTATGCAATTTTGAATTTTTTGATAAAAAATTTAGTTTTAATTTGATCAAAAGTTCATTTGATCAAAACAAGGACATTAGAAAACTATTTCTTACAAAAAGTTTATGTAATCAAAGTGAAATAAAACATTTTTTTTTAAAGTGAATTTTGCCAATAAGGCAAGTTTTCAATGAATTCCAATGAAATTTTGTGTAAGGTTGGGCCATGGGCAAGGTAAGAATTGATAGAAAATTGAGATGCATTCAGGAATTTTTTCAGCTAAGGTATACATTTCTTTTTTTTTTCCATATATTTACATGTATTGATTCATGTTTGTCCAAAAAATATCACCAAAGGTTCTGGCTAATTCAGGAAGTTTTTACAGTAACCACCCCTTGCTGTATGTCCGCACAATATCTCCATAAGTTCTCAATAAATTTCAATTAAAATTTCTAGAATGGTAGGCCTTGCAGTAATACTTCTACAAACAATTCAATACCATTCCTTCTCTTGAAACATAATAAACAGTCGTTCAAACATTATCATTACTATGACTTATATAGTGGGTATCATGTAAAGAGCTTTCACATGACGCTTTAAGATAATCCATCTTGGACAGTGGTTTTGAAACTGGGCTCTGTGGACCCCTTTGGGTCTGATAAATAATACCCAGGGCTCTGCAGAAGTATTCCTTCTGAACCTGACGTTGCAATTCTTGTGTCAAAAAAACTTTTCAAAAAAATCATCACCAACCGGATCACTAAAACACTAGATGAAAACCAATCATGGGACCAAATTGGTTTTAGAAGGAACTACTCCACCAGAGACCATCTCCGTTCAATAGAACAGGTGAAAGAAAGAGCAGCAGAATACAAAAGGCCACTCGCCATTTATAGACTTCAAGAAGGCTTTCAACTCTGTAGAAATTCCCATGGTCATGAAGGCCATCAATCTACAAGGTATAGACCCTGTATAGGTCAGAGTACTGCAACATATATACAGTCATAGCCTCTCCTCTGTTAGGCACAATTCCAATACAGTCTTTGCCTTTTTTTGCTCTATTTGAACTATTACCAAAATTTCAGTATATTCACTAAACTTGTTTATTCCTGTGAAAAAATTCATGGACATATTTGAATTTCACAGGGACGATTCAACTCATTTTCATTGGAAGAGTCCATTGTTTTAAATGGTGAGTAGGAGATATTTTTATCAGCAAAGTTGTTACCTTTTAATGAAAGTGTCTTATTACAGATAGGGCCAGTTTCAAGCCAATTAAACCAATAGGGCCCTGCACCCTGGGATTATTTAATTCATTTTCATTGGAAGAGTCCATTGTTTGAAATGGTGAGTAGGAGATATTTTTTATCAGCAAAGTTGTTACCTTTAAATGAAAGTGTCTTATTACAGACAGGGCCAGCTTCAAGCCAATTGAACCAATAGGGCCCTGAACCCAAGGGGGCCCTGCACCCAAAGGGGCCCTGCTCTTTGGTACATAAAGAACAATATCAATTTTCCTCTGAATGCTTAAAAATTCAACAGTTTGTTAATCAGTTACAGAAGTGCACAGGTTTTGCTTGCCTTACATTGTACCATAGAGATATAAAGTTTATTTATACTTTTATAAGATCCCGAAGACCTTGACTGTTACCCAGGGGGCTTGGCAAAAAGTCTTTCCAATTGGGCCCCACTGCTCTTAAGGCTGGCCCTGATTACAGACAGAGAAAAAGAAAAAATCACACAGTTCATTACATAAATAGACATCATTTAGAGTAGATAAACCATACACCCATGGGTTTCTGTACTTTTTCACAAACAATTCTGGTCTTCAGATGGAAAATTGATATAAGTCATCCAAGTTTATTTTATGTAGTCTCACCAAACACTGTTATTTACCGTGACAAACACTGACAAACCCTTATCTCGTACAAGCTCATAGGTTGTTTTAAATTATCAATACCTCAGTCATTGTTTATGCGACTTTGGGCCAAGTCTTGGCGACAAAAACCTTAGCTTCCCACTTATGCGGGTCCTCAGATGATAAAGAATTTGATATAAGATAATTTCTTATGTGGACATTCAAAAGAATGACACATCATTGAAAGTCCTGATCTTGACTTTTTAATGCAGGGAAGAGGTGTAGTCTGGAGAGAAGATCACCACAGTCAATGATACTATCATTAGTAATAAAACTCTGGGTGTTTTCCTGAGAAGGAAGGCTGGTGAGTTTCATTATCAGGTTTTAAGCTTGACATGATACAGAAAGTGATGTAAGGTTTTTCTTATCTCAAGAAAATGTTTGTATCATTTTGATACTATCTACTGACATCAGGGAATATGTTGTATCTTCATATTATGGTGTAAGTAAAGTTTGGAAAATAAAAACCCATTGCTGTTTGTTATTTATCTATATACTACAGAAGGCCATGAAGAATAATAGCGATCATTTCCAAACAACCAATTGCAAGATAAAAGCCGTGACTCAGAGTTGTCATAAATCACAATAAAATGGAAATTTTGTCGTGTTAGCCATAGCACAGCTATGACAGAAATATTGGTTATCCGCAGTGATTGGGTTAATAATAAGCGTGAGTGTCTCAGTGAAGTGAAGGATCGCTAGTTTTGTCAATTACTATAAGCCAAAGAACTTTTAACAATGAACTTACTGGGGTACACTAATATCGAATCACTGCAATCCCACAAATGGCCCGTCTGGCCAACCAGTCGAATAGGCTAGAGATTCTTCTCACTTTTCTTGTCTTTTGTGTGTGTCTCCAAGTGTTCCTGGTTACATTTTGCAGGTTACAACCTTGAAAATTTGCATGAGGACACCAATAGGTACCATCTGAAAAAGCTCTTGTTTTTTTTTCAAGTGTCTTGTTAGGTCTTAATGGTCATTTTAGACCAATAAACTTCCAAAGCTTGTGCTGACATTTTCTAAAAAATAATCTCTGATAAAAGATCTGATGTTTTAGGTAACTGACCCCACTCATCCCTACCATCTGTCTCAAGGCCAGCTGTTTTGTAAAAGGTCTAGTCATTGGCATGCCACAGTTATTGATGAAGACGAGTGTATTCCGGTTGGAGATTCTTCCTTGCTACTGGTATTACATGCCTAGAAAGATAGGAAGAGATGAAGAAGAGGAAGATAGAGAAGCGGAAGATAGAGATAGGAATAGAAGAGAGAGGGAGAGAAAGATAGGAAGAGAAGAGAAATAGAAAGAGAGATATGAATCGAAGAGAGAGAGAAAGAGAAGAGAAATAGAAAGAGAGATAGGAATGATGAGGGAGTTATGAATAGAAGAGAGAGAGAGAAAGGGAGATAGGAATGGAAGAGAGAGAGAAAGAGAGATATGAATAGAAGAGAGAGAGAAAGAGAAGAGAAATAGAAAGAGAGATAGGAATGATGAGGGAGATATGAATAGAAGAGAGAGAGAGAAAGAGAGATGGGAATGGAAGAGAGAGAGAAAGAGAGATAGGAATGGAAGAGAGAGAGAAAGAGAGTAGACTTCAAAAATATAACCTTCCTCCATCAAACTATTTTAATCACTTGTAATAAGTCTCCATTGAAACATAAAACCTTTAATGATTTTTTTATCTAATCTCTAATTAAAACATTTGTTCTTAATTAGAAAATTAATGAAAGCGATTTAGAAATAGGTCTGGTTACTCACTTAATAGCAACCATCACATGACTAACAAATTTTAGCAGCATGCTATGTTGGGGGTGATCAATTTACAAAAAGGAAAAAGGGGTGATCAATGTACAAGTTATATATTTCATGATCTCTAAAAAGTCAAAAATTTTCAAAAAAAGACAAGCATAAACGCTGCCAGAGACAAACCAAGAGATCAATTTAGCATGAACTTACATTGCAAATTACCACCCTCCCCTCTTTCGGAAAAACAAAAAAATTGTCCTTTCTAGACATAGGAAGAAGTTGATGTTCGAATTTTCAGCCCTCTAGCCAGTGCAGCCTGTACTCACAACGCATACATAGCCAGCCAGCTAGCTAGCTAGCTAGACTGACTTAAAAATTGAAGAAACCTTTGCTGATAGTTTTAGTGACAGATCTGGTCGACAGTTTCTAGAAAGAACTCTTGGACAGCCCGTGTACAGAGACGAGCTTTGTTGGTAATCTTTTCTTTGATGTACATAAACTGATTCTGATGTTTAACTAGTAAAGAGAGGCTCTAAAAATCATACGTAGGCTACGAAAAGTACATTTTTTTTAAAAAGAAAGTATAAACTAAACAATGCATTGGTCAGAAATTAACACAATAATGAAATTAAACGCACATCTATCAGATTGTGTACCATGAACTCATTAAGGTACGATGGATACATTGCATCCTGAGGTACTGAACTGACGAGTAATGGTTTTCATTTTGATAAAGGCGAGCCTTCAATTTCATCATTGCATTAATTTCAAATAAATATGCTTTTTGATTATACTTTATAATGGAGAAAATCTACAATCTTAAGTTATGTGAATGACTTTCAGAGCCTCTCTATGATGGTTAAACACCGCCATTGGTTTACGTATGTTAAAGTAAAGATTACCACTTGGTTTAGTCAGACCAAAGGTTGAACAGAGAGAGAATTGAGGTTAGGAAGATTGTGTTGGGCCAATCTTTCAAACAGTGTGGGACTATGACAGATATGGTTTGTTATTTATATTCAAAACTGTCTCCAAGTATTGCTAAAATTGGCTAATTTTTTCTATTTCCAGCTAACTTTATAGCTAAAAATGTTATAGATACCAATTTGAAGCCCACGAATAGGATAAAATAACTGTACACTAGGATTCCAGAACCAATTATTTATAAAAATTATACATGTACAATTATTGAACTTACTACTCATCTTTCAAAAATAGCCAGATTTACAGTTATAGCAATTTCTTACTGGCTAAATTTGAAAAATGAATCATCGAAATCAAACCGAAAATTGCCAATTCGGCAACACTGGATTAGTATTCATATTACTGGTTTTTTAACAATAGCTCAACCCTCAATATGAGTTGATTAATGTGGTCTCTTCCTACAGAGCTGGTAAAATTGTTTTATTTTCGCATCTCATACTCCAATATTGTCGCATTCCTGTAGAACCACTTTAGGGGTACGGGAAGGGGTAGGTCATTCAGGACCGCAGTCATTTGGCTCTTGGACTATTTGCTAACAGTAGTTCCAGCAAAACAGCAAAAATAACTTGACCGACAGAAGTTTCATCAGGTGGACGTTTTGCCGAAAAGTGAGACCTTTCAGCTGAATTGAAGTTTTCCAACTATGTTTTTTCAACGATAGATGTTTTGCTGATAACTTTTTTTGTTGGAAGGATATTTTTTATTTTTTTTATTTTTGTCCACATGTCTCAATAAGAGGCTTTCCAGTTGGTTGGTCGGTCAGGCGGTCAGATGAGGAATCGGTGAGCCATAGAATCCGACAAAATGTTCTTATATAAACCCGATTTAAATGTCCCATGGTCTGTTCTGTTGAGAACCCAGTGTTTCCAAATTAACCATTTTGGGGCTAGATCTGGCTGATTTTTTTTCCAATTTATCCAATACAATCTTTGATAGCCGAAAATCTTTTTAAAATTAGTAGATTGTTAATATTTTTTCGGTTTTTGTTTATTTATCATTTTTTTACTAATAAAATATTTCTGAATTAAAAAAATAATAGAATTATACTATATAAGAGAATATAAAGATGGGTACTGTTTGTGAAGCATTAATCCTGATTTGAACCCTACACGGTAATTGTTATATAAATCAAAAATTTTTATAATCAATTTGTTATTGTTTACTTGGTGAAATAAAATATATTCTGTTCTATTGAACCACCGTAGACATCAAAAATGGCGGAGGGTTCTTTCTGTTTACGATATTTTATACACTCGTGTGTTTGCGTGTTTCTCTGTCTGGTCCAGCACTCCTAGCCATATCGGGTTTTTTTCATTTTTGGAAAAAAAAGCGTTTTTGACCTTATTTGGGCCTTATTCTAACAAGTTTATTAATAACATCTAGATTCTGCAGAATCTAGATGTTTCTGGATGTTTTTCATTCAATTTTCAATGTTTTCCACTGAAAAACGTCAGTGATGTCATAAATAGAATCTATTCTGACTATATGTATGGAACTTTTTTACATGGCTTCAAATATTGATGCAATGGTTGGTCAGTTATTGACTGTGATGGCCAGTTCTATTTCATTTTCAAGGGGTAGATACGTGCTGCATGATTGAAGTAGGCTTTCAAAAATATTTTCAGAAACTGTCAACCAGAACTGTCAGGTTTTTTCAGCTATCAAGCTGGCTAGCTATGTAAGTACATATGATACGCTTAGGCCACACCAATGGAGCTAGAGGGCTGAAAATTCAAACATCTGCTCCATATGATTAGAAAAAAAATTTTTTTCTGGTCTCTGAAGAATTACGTTTATGATTCGAGATTTTAATAGGGGGGATCAATTTGCAATGAAAATTTATGCTAAATTGGTCCCGTAGTTTGTGTCCAGCAGCGTTCACACTTGTATAAGAATTCCGTCATGATTCAGTTTTTAATAGTGGGGTTCAATTTGCAATGAAAATTTATGCTAAATTGGTCCCGTAGTTTGTGTCAGGCAGCGTTCACACTTGTTTTTTTTTTTAATTCCGACATTTTTAGTGATCTAGCCCAACAAAAGGCGAAAGGAGTAAATCGTTCATTGATCTCCCCTTTTTCCAATTTTTAATTAATCCCCCCAAACACGGAATGCAGCCAAAAGATTTTGGTCACGAGACGATTTCTATCGAGTGACTAACCAGACCTACTTTTTTCACGTCCAAAATAACTCTATCTCTTGTACCATATACAAAAAAAAGGATCTAATCTTTTTTAAAAAAAGAGAAGAATTCAATAATTCAAATTTATTTTTATACATTTGATATGTCGCGTGACTAAACTAGAATTTCAGTCTTTCAAAAAAAAAAACAAAACAAACACGTAGTGTTTTATTCGTCGAATAATGAAAAGACTTCCCGGAAAAAATTTAGCACATTACTGGGAAGGCGGTCCTGATTGTATCAAAAATGAAAAACTACGCACAAATAAAAAGAAATAAGAGAACCCACGAAAGAGAAACAAACGTATACAGACTGATCATTTTTATTGATTTGAATAAATTAAATTGTATAATATTTTTTTCTTCCATTGTTTTTTTATTTGTGCGCCGTTCTAACATCGAAGTGCAAGGGTGTGACGCTTTATAATCGGGACCAAATTCCATATAATGTACCCTGAAAACTTTTCTGATATCAAAATAACGCCCCACCCACTAAATGACTACTTTGAAATGAGTGAAGAAAAAAGTCAGTTCTCAAGATCACCAAAAATCGGACATGGTTACATAAGCCGGTTTGTTTTCAGTGCAAATTACGATAATGTGGTCACGTGATCAAACTTTTTTTTCTCCAGCTTCAATGAATACGGTTTCGTTAGATGAATTCCCCGTTAAAAAAAAATTACGGATATATATATATGAATTGAATTTTACCAGATTTTTTTCGTTTTTTAAAAAAGAAACTACTGGCCTCGTTTCAGTGGATTCAAATTGAGCGGTCACAGATATTTTCATCGGCAAAATTGTTATCTCTCGAGTAGAAGAGCCCATCTTTTATGGACAGAGAAACAGAAAAAATCATCCTGTTCATTTTTCAAGTTGATATGTATAGTTAGAAATACCGGCTCCCAATTCATCCCCCACAAAAAAAAAACAATTCATAGTCAGCATTGGGGTTGGGGTGGGGGTGGTTATTGTTACCACCAGGGCCTGGTCCACGATTTCCCAGGCGCCCCAAAAAGTGTCTTCCGGGGGTGGGGAGCAGATTGCACATCCTTACAGCATTTTTAAGTCGTAGGGTCAAGTTCATTGTCTGATGCCTGAAGTATACCCCTAAAAAGGAAGTGCCGACGGAACTGGATAACCTCAGGAACCACCCACATGTACGCGTGAGGGTCCTCATTTTGCACTTTAAACTCGACCTTGAGTCACATTCTGCCCTCGTGGGGGAGGGGAATAACAGTACAACATCTGGAACTTTTTTCTCAATGGTGTCAAAATGGTTTACCGTGTGAAGATTCGGTACAGGTTACGTCACCGTTATCCTAAACAAAACGTTTTTTTTATTTTTACTCCTATACAATTTCAGCTCGTTAGAACTTTTAACCTTCCGGAAATGTGTCAGTTTTAGTAAAAATCAATTTTAAATAAGTTTCAGGAGGGGGTTCTATTTACAATATAAGTATAAAGCTGAACTGGGACTTCATTTCCCCTTTTTCGTACGAAACTGCTAATGTGAAGTATCCAGGTCCTTTTTTTAAATTACCAACCTGGCGTCTACTTGCAAAGGTTGTTATTTAAAATTTATTCAAATTCGATTGAGATGTTTTACAAAGATGTTGAAAAAGTAGTTCTAGCTTTTAAACATCGTCCCGTGTCCCCAAGATTCTGTATTTCATCATTCAAAGAAATTAGAGACCGTCAACCAAAACTGTCAGCAAAACAGTTAACGTTTGTTTCTTCAGTTTTCAAGTCAGTCTGACTGGTTGCTGATTGTCTATGCATTTATGCATCACGCCTGGAGGATGTGCTGATTGAGCTTGAGGGCTGAAGAAAAATTATACGTTTACTCCTTATTACTTATCATATGCCTACAAAAAAAAACGCTTTTTGTTATTTCAACATCCCCCAAATCGAAGTGTTCTAGCGATCGTGACCCGAGAAAAGATAAGAGAAGTAATTTAATTCATTGATCACCCCATTTCCCGATTTTTAATTGATCACCTTCAACCCGGCTTGCTGCCAAAAGAGACTGGCTATGTGACGGTTTCTATTGAGTGAGTAACCAGATCTGTCATTTTACTGATTAAATAGATCATCTCTAATTTACGGATTAATTGTCTGTAGTTTCACTATCATATTCTCTATTTTCTTTACTGTTAGATAGATGGTTTACGGTTAGGGTCAAGTTTTAGGGTGAGGATAGGAGGTTAGGGGTAGGGTCAGATTCCTTATATATTACTGCATTGCTGGCATAAGCATTGAGAGAAAGAGAAATTCACATCTGCAGTTTCGTACGACTGACAGAAATTAAAGTCCAGCTTAGTATAAGAGTTACATTGTAATTTATTTTTTTAAAAACTTTCCTACATCTTAAATTTTGTTTCCCCAAAACTGACAAATTTCTGGAAGGTTCCACCGTCAAAATGAGTGAAAAGGCGCATAAAATGAGGGCTTTTTTTGATAATCCTTAGTTCGGGACGGCCGAATTTCGCTCGTCTACAAAATGGTTATTTCGAATGTCGATGGCTATGAGCTGACAATCCTCATTGAAAATTGTGAAGTTCCACCCATTCGCTCACTTGATGTTGAAAACGGCTCATAACTTGAGTGCGCCGTTACCATCGAGAGAGCGAGTGTGTGGAAAATTCAATGAAGAAAAACAAGTTAATACAAAAGATATTTTGGTTAATCCACACACTCCAGACATTCGCTTACTCGATGTTCAAAACGCCGTACCAATTGGGTACACCACAAACTCGCCCATTTGATGTTTTAAAAACGGCGTTTAAAATGTTGGGCGCCGTTTTTAATATCGAGTGAGCGAGAGGGTGAACTTTTTTAATTTGTAGCCATCAGGGTAGCCATTTGAAATCGAGTTAGCCATTTTGCAGCCAGCCGAAATCTGCCTGCTTCAAACGAAGAATTACCGGATTTTATTTCTAGGAAGAACAGCGATGTAACCTAAAACCGAATCTTGACCCGGTCTTGAAATATGAGGTTATGTTGAAAAAAATAAAGGCCATTTGCACTGACCTGACTCCGTAACTGAATTCATACAGGGAAAAAAATGTTTCGCTGGGGGTGCGGGGGTTGCTCCTCCTCTAAAAATCTCGGTCAGGCCAACTCTGTATCATGTAAGTCTTTTCTTCCGTCCGTGGGAGAACTTCGTGTCTAGCTGTAGTTCAGTAACTCCATGTAAATATCTATTTCTAACGACTAGCCTTAATGTCATTAACTAGATTGGTAACTCTCGTTACTTTATTTTATTCGTACATCTTGAACATTACTTACTTTATTTAATTCTTTCTTTCTTTCGGTATTATGTGGGAAAGGTGATCCCGGTTGTGAAGTTCCGCACATTCAGTATTAAAAAAAAAAACAGCGAACAAAAAAAGAAAAAAAACATAAGAGAATCCATGAAAGAAAAATAGAAATAAATACATGAATTATTTTATCATTGCTTTGAATAAATTAAATTGATGGCCGTCAATAATCATCCAGGTCACTTGAACTTCAAGAGATAACTTATTTCATTGGGCTTGGTTAGTGAGGACAATGACACCACGATCAAAATCGAAAACGCAGAGCTAAAGGAAGTATCCCACTATACATCTATCTAGCAAAACAAATATCCATAAAATCTTTAGAAAAAGAAGACATCAAGTAAATAACCACTCTAGGTAGGCAAGCTTTCGGCAGAGCAAGTTTAACCTTCGAGAACAAGAAAATCTCAGTTTAGTTCTTAAAAGAAGGGTCTTCAACCAATGCGTCCTCCCGATTGTCACCCGATTGTGGATCTGAAACATGGAACTTGAGTAAAAGATTGACTTTCAAACTGAGAACCATTTAACGTGCACATGAGAGAATCGTGCTCAAGATCACATGGACTGATCTCAAGACGGCAC
>OY735240.1:14075735-14085735 GCA_963457665.1 Thysanoteuthis rhombus | reverse complement strand
AAAATACTTCCCTTCACCCCTTTTCAACCCACCCTTCAACAAGATGAAGGTGTTTTGGCTTAATGTAGGGAAAGTGGTCCCGATTGTTAAGTTTCACACCCTCGCACAGTCGATGTTGAAACGGCGTGCAAACGGTGATAAAAATGGGTTTTAGAAATTAGGGGTACGCTGATGTCTGTGAGGCTGAGGTTGGAAAAAAAGTAGGGTAGACAACTATAACCTCCCAACCCCGGAGGAAACTGAAAAGTTGGGGAATGTCAACCCCTAGTGCCCCCCGCCCAAATTCCATCATTGCATACAAATAAAATGAAATAAGTGATTTCATGAAAGAGAAACGGTAGTTAATATATAAATCATACTGTTACTGCTTAGCAAAACTTTGGATAGATCAAATTGTTATTTTTTCGTTTTTATTTGCGCGCCGTTTCTAATATCGAATGTGCGAGGGTGTGAAACTTTACGATCGGGACCACCTTCCCTATGAAACTTTTTTTTTCTTTTTTTTTTCTTTTCACCATTTTTTTTTTCTTTGACAACAAGGTGAAAGATTTATTTTTTCAATGATATATCTTGCCTGGTTTTGTCCTCTATTTCAAGAGTTGGTCGTCATTTTCCAGGTGACCTTACGCTAACGAACACGTGTCGAAAGACTGCAGGTACCTGTAATTACTACGACTATGCGTAATTCCTGGTTATTCTTTGATTCGTCTCATAAACATGCTTCTTTGACAGCACCTACCTATGTACACAGTGTAATGGAGAGAAAAGTCGAAACGTGGTTCAGTCCACGACAAAAAAATCACTCATATAAATGAAAACGAAATAATTCATTCATTGCTGTCTGTTCTATGTCGTATTCAAAAGGAAATGCGTAAATCTTTTGCCGTGAATAACAGACGGTGGGAGAAAAGTTGTGTATCGTCTATTTAAAGCCCTTAACTAACTGAGCACCCCATATATTAAAATACCCCTTAAATATTTTTTTTATCTTGCCTCATATTCTGAAAACACATTTTCCATAAATTAAAAATGAAGTATAATTCGACTATCTTAATAAAATCTTAATTTCCTCTGTATTATAATTACTATCAAGTAATCATATCTGTTTAAAGACTTTTTAAATCCAAAGGGGGGTATATCTGAGCTTTTTTAAAATTAATCATTTATTCTTGTTTCACGTATTCCAAATCTTATTGGTCACAAATGTTGAACTGAAGTATATTTCATTTTTTATTGATTAAAAAAATGTGTATCCCAGAACATGAGGTTAGCTAGGTATAGAAATAAAAGGGAGGTATTCCAGTATTAGGAATGCGAGATTAGTTTTGTCAACACAGTGGGACACTCTGCGTTCATTTCGCACATAAACCCTTAGGAAAGGCATGAATCCACTTTCTCTCCAACGAATGGGTATATAACAAAGCAGTTGGAGTCTTTCAGCCTTGTCTTGGGCTTCAGGTTAGCATCCTGGCCCGAGGGTCCAACAGAACCCACAATTGCTGCAAATAATGATTGGGTCACCATGGTTCGTTCTAACAATTAGAGACAAACAGGGATGCAAAATCGGCCATTTTTCGGCTAAATGTAGCTCCCCCTTACAACCTATACAATAGTAGATGACCGAAAATCTGACCACTCAAAAATATAATTAGCCAGTTTAATTTTATTTGATAGCTAACTCTAAGCGTATACCGTAAACGTACTCAATATTTTTAGCCATAAAGTTAGCAACGAAAAGAAAAGATTAGCCGGTTTTAGCTATTTTCTGAAAGCAAATCAAAGTAACTGATAAGGGAAATATTTTTCATAATTTTCATAATTTTTTATTACTCCTAATCGATAAACCGAATTTCAACAAAACTTTTGCTTTGAGAATATTTTTGGAGTCCGATACCAAAAATCTTTAATAGCAATTTGACTACAAATCTAATCAATTTAGTATAAATGTACACTAATCAATTATTTGTCCTGGAGTCTTGGTACTAAGTTATTCTATTCGGGCTGCAAACGAGTATAGAATCTTTTTTAGCCACAAAGTCAACCGAAAGTGTGGGAGATTTAGCCGATTTTAGCCAATTTTTGGAGCAGTCTTAGCCGAAAAAAATCAAATTTGAGTTGGCAATGCCGAGACAGAATCATTGCATCATACATCGTACGAAACGGTTTAGTTTTGCAAAACAATCAATATTGTCACATCGTCAAAAAAAAAAAAATTTTTTTTCAATTTTAAATAATGAAATTGTTTCGATTTACTGCTTTTGAACAGTCAAGTTTATGGTAAATCAGTTCGATTTTCTTTTTTTTTGTCGTTGTTTTATAACAATTTTACAACGACCATCATTATATAAAAAAAAAAAACAACAACTTATTTTTAAATCGTTACTTTGAGCAAAAAAAAAACAACTTGTGCAAGTGTAGAGACCCATTTACGGATATATAGTCACGTGATTTCAGCTATGATTACACGATAAGATATACGAACAATTACATATTTGAAAAAATTCAATAAATAGGTATAAACGGCTGTCGTAGGGCCTTCCATACATTTCTCTTCTTCAGTGAAACTTGTCCTTTTCGTACTTGATTTTTTACGATGTTTTTTTTTGTTAATGTCGGGGGGAGGATAAAGAATTTAGTAGAATCAAAGAAGGTTACCATTAACAATATAGCCTAGGGTGGTGGTCCTGATAGTTAAGTTTCACTACCTTGCACACTCGATTTTAAAAACGGCGCACAAATAAGTACTATTTTACAAATTTTCAAAGCAAGATCAATATAATTCATTTAGTTCTGTTTTTTCCTCATTAATTCTCGCATTTTCTATTCGTGCACTGTTTTAACAAGTGTACGACGAGGGTGTGAAACTTACAATCGGGACCACCATTCTACAGTGTGTCCCTCAAAAGATCTCTATTATTTTTTTAAAGTCCTATGAACTATTTATACGTTGGAATGATTTTTTAATAGACATTTATAAAATATGTAACCGAGAACATTTTAATAGTAGTAGTACTAGGTCCCCAAAAAATAGTTTTATTTAGTGTGATTAGATATATACACATGTACCAAGTATTAGTACTAGTAATTTTTTCACTACTATTTAACTTCATCTGAATTAGCGAGAAAGTAACTAGTAGTAAAAAAAATCATAATAATTTACAATGCTTCACCTAATAATAATAAATAATAAGATGACTATTTAACAATTGCCTTGAAATGATGCCATGCAAAAACGCACATGGGCATACTGCGCGCGGCCATTTTTAAAGTCCTAACCTGCTCCGCGAAAAATCGATTACCCATAATCCTTTCCTCACCAGAACGAATTAAATAACAACTGTTGCCAAGAATATGGTTTTTATTAATTCTACTTTTATAACCAATTCTTCTTTTTTTCTTTCTGTTACTAATAGTACTTCTACTAATACTGCGCCTTCCTTTTTATTGTTGTAGCACGAACGAGTCTGTTGCCACGATGTTCAACGTGTTGGGCTAGCGCAGTGGTTCTCAAACTGGGTGCCGCCGTACAATACTGTGCCGCGGCTGTTTCCCCAAAAGCAGACCTTCGAGTCTCACGCATTCTGGTACATTCTCACGCTCACACGTACGAATGGAAATTCTCACACATTCTACCATAAGTGTTAGATTTATTTTGGTTTAATAAATTAGTCTAGATTTCTGATGAAAAAAAAAATATTAACTAGAAATAATTATCTTGGTAAACTTTCCACCCGACATTCACCGAGAGAATCGATGGTGAGGAATGTGATACGCAATTTTAGACAATTTTGGATTCATAACCCTAAATATTTTCTAGGGTGGGCTGCCCCCAGACTCTCTTTGGAGCCCCCAACCCACCCGCGCTATATAAAGAGGGGGCGGGTGCTTATACGATTCTCATTCATTCTTATTGAAACTGGACAGGTCTGCTAAAGAATGCTGCGTAAATTTCTCCTAATGCTCAAACGTGTCCGGCACGGGTATTACGTCTGTCCAGCTTTCACTACAGAGTTGCCATGCTAGTGGTTTTATGAGTATATATATATATTTTTTTTTAGAGAGATCGCTACCTCTTCAGCGACAGACGAGAAGAAAGAATAAAAGGTGACTAGTTCGTCAGTATGCTTTGATGCTAATAATATTCTAGTTTCGTTAATAAGCACTGATATGTTCTTGCCGATTCATTTCATATTTACTGTACGGTGATTGACAGTGCACGCCCCCAATACTACTTGAAAGTTTACTACTGTAATAACACGTCACGCGTATTGGTATATTTTCATCTGTAATGCCCTGAAAGAAAAGAAGTGCCGATAATGAGTATCTATTAATTTGCTGATTGGGGAAAAAAAAAGTTTCGTTTATCGGCGTCTACTGATATTATTTTGTCCAGCATTTCATTTTCACGGTTGGTGTGCCACGTAAGTCTAATACTTGTATTTCTTAATGTGCTGTTGGTCAATAAAGTTTGGTAACCAGTGGTCTTGGTCGAGCAAGCCATTGAATGTGTTAATTTTTCACCGGGCGCTCAACGAACCTGGCCTTGTTCCAGCGTTGGCCTGTCCGTCTTCGTTTTTAATCATCTTCCCTGCAACAACAACAACATCAACAATAATAATAATAATAATTATTATTATTATTGTTGATGTTGTAATAATAATAATAATAATAATAATAATAATAATAATAATAATAATAATAATGATAATAATAATAATAATAATAATAATAATTACTATTATAATTATTATCATTATTGTTGTTGTAGTAGTTGTTCACTGAAGAGAAGTAAGGAAAATAAGATTTTACTCTAAGAAATGACGATATAATGTTAAATATCTATATTATGATTATCCTTGTCACGACCACCGTTTGTTACGCTCTCATTGGTCATTGGAAAACATGAATCATGAGAGAGAATTTAGAAACGCAGAAATTTAAATAAAATATGCAACATACACGTTGTTTATTTGTTATATTATGAAATTATTGGTACACCTTGATTAGTGCTGTTTATTTGTTTCAGATTTTCTGCAGTATTCAAGGTCTTATGATTTAATGTTTGTTTTTTTTTTCAGTTTAAAATTAGTTGCAATTATTGGTATAGCAATACCTAATTGTTCTACATCAAAACTGCACTTATCAAGGTATCCCTGTACAAGTTTATGAAAGTTCTGGTTATTTTTTACAATAAATTCAATGAATAAAAATATTATTTAATCTATTACAAATATCATTTTATAACTATGAATTATCCATACTAGTATTTGTGCCATCTCTTTATTTATTTATTTGGCTGTGCCTCTTTCAAGCTAAAACTACGAGGTCCATACACCTGATATTTGGCAAGAAGACTCACAAAACATCAGCTTGTGACATAGGTCATGGAAGGTTGACCTCAGAGGTCATTCAAAGTTAGCAGAGGGTATTTCTAGCCAATTGTCGAAGTTGTTGGCCACCATTTTGCACTGAATATTCTGAAATATGGTGTATGGACATGACTTTCTGTAGGGAAAGTCATGCATCATAAGAGATTGACCGAAGAGGTCATTTAAGGTTGATTATTGTAGATGATTTTTTCTAGTTGTTGACCACAATTTTTCACCTATGGAACTGAAATTTTGTATTGGGGTAAATCTTTTCATGATGAAGGTAACAGACAATGTGAGGTTGACATTGGAGGTCTTTCAAGGTCACCACAGGTTATTTCTTTCCAATTTTCAAAGGTGTCTGCTATGATTGTACTTGGGATGCTGAAATTTGGCATAGGGATACATCTTTACTTGGTGAAGGTCATAAGCAATGCAAAGTTAATCTTGGAAGTCATTTGCGATGACCAGAAATTATATCTGCTCATTTCTGATCAACTAAAGCAACCTTAAGCATGATATTGGGTTTGCTATGAAGTACATAACTGTTTTTGACCCTACAAATGGTTTAGTTGATATGGTCAAATTCAATTGGATAGGTGGTGCTGACCTCCAGGGTCATTGAAGATCACCAGAGGTAAATTAAAGGTGAATTGGTATATTGGGTTAACCAAGGGCAAAGATAACCTTGTGGCAGCTAAACAATTAAATTCTTGGAGGTTAATTGAAATGTGGGGCTAACATGTAGAGTTTGCATGTGTTGATTTTGGTTAAAAATTTTATTTTTTTCAACCAAACAAAAAACTTTAGGGTTCAAAAAAACTTGATTTGTTTCGTTGTCTTTGTCAACAGTTACGCAAACCTGAAAAACATTTCCAGACAAAAATTCTGAAAAGCTAGCATGGCACAAGGACAATCACTCAAGATTTCTCGCCTCTACTTGACTCTTCCATGTCTTTCTCATGATCAGTTCTATATTAGTTATTTTAGGATTGGACCTTGAAGAACCTTCTTATATAAGTACCCGGGGGGGAGAAGCACTAATGTTATCTATCCAGAAGCCCTGTCAAACCAAGGGACAACATCATTTGTTTTATTTTGAGCATCAGAATATACTTTCCAAAACAGCCACTATTTCATGTGTATATTGTGTAAATTAGTGGTTTCAAAACTTTTAAAACTCCTTAAGACCCCATTCTATAAAAGAAATATTCCGTTGGACCCTGTTTTTTGACTGCAATCAATGAATGACATTAACAAACATTTTTTGAGCTTTAAAAATCATATTTATTCTAATTGGATTTCATTTATTTGGATTCTAATGTACGTTACAGATTTGTGTACACTAAGTATGTTTTTGTTTGCTGGGCAATGGACGATATTATTTCACAAGCTTCATCCTGTCAGGATTAGAGGGAACACTGCTGCGGACACTCTGACATTTGTTTGACCCCCAGGGGTCCATGGATCCCAGTTTCAAAACCAGTGGTGTAAATAATGTTCTTATTTCATTTGTTGTATTGCGTAAGAAGAATTATATCAAAGAACTTATTTTCTGTCTGTGCTCTTACATCAAATCACTGTAGCCCCACAAATGGCCTGCCCACCCAACCAACCATTCAAGTATGCTCCAGATTCTTCTCTCTTAATTTGAAGTTATCTTTCCTCTGGGCAATGCCAGGTATCCCAGCTAGAATTGACTGAAATGTTAGTAATCTTATTTAAAATATTATCCATTTTATTGCTTTGAATTAAATGAATAAAATCATTACTTTTTTTTGTTCAAAATATTCCATCTTTTCTTTAGAAAGAAAGGAGGAAGAAAAAGCACTTAGGTAGTTTACTGAAGGGGAGGAAGTGAGGGGAAGAAAGAGTGTGTGATAGTTCACTAAGGAAGTAGGAAGAGAGATGGGGGTGAATAGATATAAATGAATATGAATACCCTGAGATACATAGATGGATACAAACATACCAAAATAAATAGATAGATACGAACAGACCAATATATATATATATATATATATATATATATATATATATATATATATAGATAGATAGATAGATAGATAGATATGAATAAGTGATAATATCATGCAGTGATCTTCAGTAAATAATGCTGGCTGGTTGACAGGTTAGAGGGAGAATAGTGGTTCATGCCTCTTCCCCCGAGGACTTTAGCATGAATTGAAAAACCAAACAATTTGTTAGTATTTGATTGAGTTCCATATTGTGACATTTTATTCAATGGTCGGTGCCGCGGAAGAGGGTGAGGAAGGGGTGTCTGTATCATCCGGGTAAGTAATGTACACACAGACACATACACAAACATACACACAGACACACTATGCCCAATTAGACGCATAGACACTGACAGATATACACACACGTGCGCACACGTACTCACGCCAAAACATACATACACATTCATGGACAAATACATACACATAGGCACATTCATACCCAAATACATGCACACACGCACGGTGTTTCACCCTCCGTCGACGGTCGCACGCCTCCCCCCTTCGCCTCGACGGTCACATGCCCACGGTGAACTTTCAGCCCCACAACCCGATCCCGTCCCCCTACACCACGTGTCCCCACCGTCCTAGACCAATGAATGAACTTCTCTCTCTGTGTCTCTCTTCGGGCAAAAAGAGAGAGCTTGGTTGGTCGCTGTTGAAAGAAAGAAAGAAGAGAGAATTAACTTACCTTTCATGAAGTTGACAATACACACACTGGAAAGAAAAACGTATAACTCAGTTGACTGGAAGGGAGGGCTCTCTTTACTTCCTTCCTTCTTTCTTTCTCAATTCTTTCCTTCTTCGTTCCTTCTTTCTTTCATCCAGTCCGTCTCTCATTCTCTCTCTGCTGTCTTTCTTTCTTTTCATCCCTTTCTTTCTTTTCATTCCCTCTTTCTTTCCGTTTTTTTACCTCAATTTTTCTTTTCGAATCTTTCTTTCTTTCTTTTACTTCCCCCTTTTCTCTTCTTTCTTTCCTATGTTCTTTTTTCTTTTTCTGTGTTTATCCTTCTCTCTAATCTTTCTTTCTTTCTTTTTTCTTTCTTCTTTTCTTCCATTTTTCTCTTTCTAATTTTTTTCTAATTTTTCTCTCTTTATTTCTTCATGTATTTTTCACTTTTTCTTCTCTTATCTTATTCCTTACTTCTTTCTTCTATTTCTTCGTTCTTTCTTTTCTTCTCTTTTCTCTCTTTCTTTCGCTTTTTACTCTTACTCTTTTCCCCTGTATTTCTCTCTTTCCTCTTTCTCTTCCATCTCTTCCTTGTCCGCTCACTTACTCTCTTACTCTTCTTTCCTTTACTTCTTTTTTTTTTTTACTTACCTTGTCCTTCTTTTTTTTTCTGTCCCTTCAATGCTCTCACTCTCTCTTTCTCTGTCTCTTTCACACACCTTCCTTTTTTCACCCCACCCACAACCACTTGTCTCTGAGCCAGAATGACTTTAACCTATTTGTTGACCCACACACACTTGCCACAGTAACAATAATCATTGTCTCTCTCCAGTATCCTCTCTCTCTCTCCCTCTTTCCTTCTTTCTTTCTTTCTTTCTTTCTTTCTTTCTTTCTTTCCATTGTTTTTTTCTTTCTTGTGATCTTTCTTTCTTCTTTACTTGCTTTTCTTGTCTTTTTTCACTGTTTTTTCTTTCTTTCAATTATTCTTTCTTTCTTTCTTTTCTCCTTTCTTCTTTCTTTTGTTCCCTCTATTTACTTCTCTTTTCCTTTCTTTCATTTTTTTTCTCTCTTTACTTCTTTCTCTTATCTTTTCTTTCAACCTTTCTTTCTTCCATTGATCTTTAATTAACAGTCCCTTTTTCTTTCTCAACTTTTTTCCTTCTACGTCTCTTTCCTCTTTCTCTCTTTCGTCTTTTTCCTTCTTTTTTTTCTCTCTTTCTTTTTTCCTTCTTTCCTTTTTTTTTCTTGCTCTCCCTCCGTCCCTCTCTTTCATTCTCTAAGCCAAATAGTATAATGGAGTTTCTCACCCTTCAACAACCTTTAAGCATCTCAGCATAACCCATATAAACAATTACATATCTTCTGCCCCTCCGCCTCCTTGCACTTCAACATTTTAAACTAGGAAGCACTCAGAGAGTGCATACTTCTGCCAACACCATTGCCACTAAGAAACATTGTGAAACAGTTCACAAATACTTACTATTTAGTTGAGATAACTACCAGACAATTCCTGGATCCACCCCAAAATTTGATCAATTTTTCCTCAAGCCATGGGCTTCCTTTTGGCCGAATGACATTGAAATTCATTGAGAACTATTGGAGAAATATCAACAATTACACAAATATGTAGAAGAAATTAAAAAATATCTTTCAATCAGGAAAATTCCTGGATCCGCCCCAAATTTTAACCAGTTCATCCTCTCCTCATAGCCTGCCCTCTGAGATAATTTCATTGAAATTCATTGAGAACTTTTAGAGATATCATGTGGACAGACCTGCAGTTACGATGCAGGGGAGGCCACTGTCAAAATTCGACCAATTCTCCCTTAGCCCGTGACCCGTTTGTAATGCATTTACAGTATACATCTAATAGCCGTATTCTTTCAGAAACACTTGCTGACCTCCTCCCCTCCCCTCCTTCCAAATTTTCAATCACCAGCATA
>OY735240.1:13373235-13403235 GCA_963457665.1 Thysanoteuthis rhombus | reverse complement strand
TTTCGAGAAAACTAATAAAGAATTTTTTTTCAGATTAAAAAATCACATATTTTTATAGTGTCTATGAATGATCTCCTAAGACTTGGCTTATGTAAATTGGCGACAATTGAGAGAAACATGGCAATTATGTTGAGCTGCTGCAACTGGCCTCTTCTGAAAGTGCACCATTAGAATAGGCTCTACCCTGGTATCTTCAACATGGGATGGCGGGAAAATGGAATGATCATATTGGGTTCCAATGCTTTTTGAAAAAAAAAAATCTTCCATTTATACTGGAGATGTCACGGGGAGCGGAGACGACACGGTGGTCACCTTATTTTGTCCTTCTGTTAAAAAATCACACCCAAACTATCAACATAGGTTTCTTCAGTTTTCAACTAGGTCTGGCTGGCTATGAATGAGTGTATCACCCGTATAGGCTGCACCAATGGCACAAGACGACTGAAATTTCAAACTTTTACTACTCGTTAGGTCGAGAAAAAACGGAGGGGGTGATTTACGACGGAAGTTTATGCTAAATTTGTCCCTTAGTTTGTGTCCGACAGCATTCGCACTTTTTCTTCTTTTTTAATGATCCCTATCTAACAAAAGGCCAGAGAAGTAAGTCAATGACCGGCCGTTTCTACGATTTTTTCAATTGATCACCAAAATGACAGGACGTCGACTTTGTGAAGGTTTCTATTGAGGGACTAAACACACTGATCATCTTATTTCACTTGAGCAATTTATTATTGCAAGGCCCTTCAAAGCTTCACCCTTAACACTATATTTTCGGAAAAATCTCCCCTTATCAGTCCGAGAGACAGACAAAGCTTTGGACGAGAAGGTGTGAGAAAGAGAGAGAGACACACAGACAGATGGCGTGGGAGAGAGAGACACACAGAGAAAGAGAGAGAGAAGGCACAAGAGAGAGAGAGAGAAGGCACAAGAGAGAGAGAGAAGGCACAAGAGAGAGAGAGAAGGCACGAGAGAGAGAGAAGGCACAAGAGAGAGAGAAGGCACAAGAGAGAGAGAGAGAGAGAGAAGGCACAAGAGAGAGAGAGAGAGAGAAGGCACAAGAGAGAGAGAGAGAGAGAGAAGGCACAAAAGAGAGAGAGAGAGAGAGAAGGCACAAGAGAGAGAGAGAGAGAGAAGGCACAAGAGAGAGAGAGAGAGAGAAGGCACAAGAGAGAGAGAGAGAGAGAAGGCACAAGAGAGAGAGAGAGAGAGAAGGCACAAGAGAGAGAGAGAGAGAGAAGGCACAAGAGAGAGAGAGAGAGAGAAGGCACAAGAGAGAGAGAGAGAAGGCACAAGAGAGAGAGAGAGAAGGCACAAGAGAGAGAGAGAGAAGGCACAAGAGAGAGAGAGAGAAGGCACAAGAGAGAGAGAGAGAAGGCACAAGAGAGAGAGAGAGAAGGCACAAGAGAGAGAGAGAGAAGGCACAAGAGAGAGAGAGAGAGAAGGCACAAGAGAGAGAGAGAAGGCACGAGAGAGAGAGAAGGCGCAAGAGAGAGAGAGAAGGCGCAAGAGAGAGAGAGAAGGCGCAAGAGAGAGAGAGAAGGCGCAAGAGAGAGAGAGAAGGCGCAAGAGAGAGAGAGAAGGCGCAAGAGAGAGAGAAGGCGCAAGAGAGAGAGAAGGCGCAAGAGAGAGAGAGGAGGCGCAAGAGAGAGAGAGAAGAGGCGCAAGAGAGAGAGAGAAGAGGCGCAAGAGAGAGAGAGGAGGCGCGAGAGAGAGAGAGAGAGGAGGCGCAAGAGAGAGAGAGAAGGCGCAAGAGAGAGAGAGAAGGCGCAAGAGAGAGAGAGAGAAGGCGCAAGAGAGAGAGAGAAGGCGCAAGAGAGAGAGAGAAGGCGCAAGAGAGAGAGAGAAGGCGCAAGAGAGAGAGAGAAGGCGCAAGAGAGAGAGAGAAGGCGCAAGAGAGAGAGAGAAGGCGCAAGAGAGAGAGAGAAGGCGCAAGAGAGAGAGAGAGAAGGCGCAAGAGAGAGAGAAAGGAGGCGCAAGAGAGAGAGAGAGAAAGGAGGCGCAAGAGAGAGAGAGAGAAAGGAGGCGCAAGAGAGAGAGAGAAAGGAGGCGCAAGAGAGAGAGAGAGAGGAGGCGCAAGAGAGAGAGAGAGAGAGGAGGCGCAAGAGAGAGAGAGAGAGAAGGTGCAAGAGAGAGAGAAGGTGCAAGAGAGAGAGAGAGAAGGTGCAAGAGAGAGAGAGAGAAGGTGCAAGAGAGAGAGAGAGAAGGTGCAAGAGAGAGAGAGAGAAGGTGCAAGAGAGAGAGAGAGAAGGTGCAAGAGAGAGAGAAGGTGCAAGAGAGAGAGAAGGTGCAAGAGAGAGAGAAGGTGCAAGAGAGAGAGAAGGTGCAAGAGAGAGAGAAGGTGCAAGAGAGAGAGAAGGTGCAAGAGAGAGAGAAGGTGCAAGAGAGAGAGTGAGTGAGCGAGAGCTGTACGTGAGAGAGTGCAGAAGAAGCACATGAGAGAAAAGGCCATCTGATATAGGATAAATGGCGAAAGAAAAATACATCCCCCAAGAAAAGGGACAGAAATAAACTTGATAAATGACCGAAGGAACAAAGAAAAAGAAACAAAATGTCAGGCAAGCAAGTCCGAAGAAAAACAAAAAAGTAAACAAACAAAAAACAAGAAAAAAAAAGAAACAAACACTTGTACCTCGCAGGCCATGTCGCCCTTCAACAGATCTGAACATTCGCAAAAAAACTCGTCCAAGTATTTACAAAGATGAAGACATCTCACCAATTGCTAGCTCCTTCACTCCCAACTCCACCAACCAACCAGCCAGTTGACCATGTGGACAGAAAGACACGTCAAGGGGGTGGTATTGGTCAGTGGTGGAGGAGACCTATATCTCCTAGCACCGCCACCCGGGTCTTGTGACCAAGCAACAGAGAAGGGCAAACAGGTGTCGGGGTTTTAGATTGAGGCTTAGAGGGAACTGCCATCCCCAGCTGGTACAAAAAACTAGAGATCAGGGTTGCCAGATAGTTGGAGACGTTATGGCCAAAAATACATTTAAAAAATGGCCAAATGCCAAATTAACTAGAAACTAGAAAGCGCTCAAAGAACGCATACCTCTGTCAACTCCATTAACAGCGGAAATAAATGTATTCGCCTCAAAATTCAACCACTTCTCCCGTAGACCATAACCCATACTTCCACAAGATTTCATTCGAATTCATTGAGAACCTTTGGAGATATCCTATAGTTTGGACACATAAGAGGAGAGGTAATTGTCCTTGGATCAGTTCAAAAATTTGAATCAGTTCTTTCGTAGTCCATTGTACATCTTTCCACAGAATTTTATTAAGAACATTAGTATCGAGCGGACAGTAATGGATGTATACAAAAATAAACGGAGCAAAAACGGGAAAATATCTCCTAATATAAACAACAGCACACGTATGTTCTACGGCACGCATGTAAACTCCGGAGAAAAAATCATTTTGACCTGAACAGCTCGTTGAAGTCACAAGAGCAGCTTCCGAAAAACAAAGACGAAAATAACATACGAAAAAGACGGACGATTTGAGACAGGAAAGAACAATTTAAATCAAACAGGAATACAGCGACGTCAGACAGATACTTTTCACAACAAAGTTGAGGGAGAAGCATCGTCTATCTAAACTTCGACTATCGTTCAACGTTGGTCACGGACTTTTCCATTCCCTTAACTTGATAGTCTCCAACTTTCTCACTCTCTGATCAGGCGGGTGCTAAGGAGACTGACCATGCCACTCTCAAACTGCTACTAAAATTCAAATTTCCCTACTGCTGACGCTGTCATTATGTCGTCTTTGTTTCAAGAGTCAATCAAGGAGGATAGAGAGATACTTTTGAGCTGTACGCCGATTGGCCAGGCAAACCAAAACTCTCCGTAAGGGAATCCATGATTGACCGACCGATCCCACTACTTTCTGCATCTTTTTTCGGTGTGCAAACATAGATACACATATTCCAGTACATACCTAAAGCAATAATTTTTTTATTTTTTTAAAGTTTGTCTATACACAAGCATACGTATACACATAATACATGCGCCAAACGGTTATGTAACATGATATATGAAACATATTTTGCTGTCCTCATCTCGGTTCATCGTTTTTTCTACCGTTGTATCATACGGCCTCCTCCAGGAGAGTATCGTAAATGGGGAGTGTTGGGAGTGCCAAGACGAGAGACATCCATCGCAGCGTAAGGGTGTGAGAATGTACTAATTTCGCTATTTTCGATTCGGAGAAATTCTTAGGTCATAATCATAATGATCAGTTCTGATGTCATAATCACATCAGTGTCCATAACTGGTGCCATTTTTCCAAGGGGTTATTTAGACCCAGGGAAAAAATGCAGCCACTACGATCCGTCAGAAACGAGGTAAGTACCCAGGAGAGAAGAGAGGATCAGTTGGTACAGTGGAGAAAGCACAGTGGGCAGAGACGGTACCTACAGAGCCGGGGGACAGAGTTACAGAGTTTGTAACTCGACAATCTGGCTGCATGGCCATAGCAGACGTTGCAGCTTGATCTTAAGCCTATCCTTGGTGCACGACCCATCTCCTGAGACAGATTGAGACCAACAAAATAAAGTGAGACATTAGTCTTTCCTTGCTAATTCATTTATTCATGAATGCCATTCCATCATATCAACAGGAGTGGATAGAAGCTATGTGTGCTATTCAGGAATCGTTTGATTGATTCTATCATTTGTGGACTTATCAGAAAAAAAAAGAAAAAAAGAAAAGAAAGAAAATACAATCTTCGATTATATTGTAGTATCACTTTACCTTATCGATACTCCTGGGACACACGTGTGTATATATATATATATATATATATATATAATCCCGAAGTTTCTATGACTGCTGGTATATATATATCCTGTGGTAGATCATTTAGAACTCTAATGGGATATTTGATTCAGGCATTTAGCACATTAGAACCTAATTACATACCAGGAAAAATAGATATCAATAACAAGGGAAATAGCTACCGATCAAAGTTACTTCCCTTTCATTTTAAAGTAAAGTTCCCACCAGACAGAATAAGTGTAACAAACCTGGTTTCCATACAAATGAGCTCAGTAGCTGCTGTGGTGGTTTCCTACGATGTAGAACATTAGGAGGAGGTGCAACTAGCGTAATTAGTAACGGCTTGGATAATGGAAGCGGTAACCAGAGTTCGAATACCTTTGGGAAAGGAGTGAATCCATCACACTATGATGGAGGACAAATTGAGCTCTCTAACATTGGAGATGCAGCCAGTCTTGGAGAAGATGCTAAGTCAGGGAATGGAGGCCCCAATTCGACGCCCAATTTGACGTTGCCCCTCCTGCCTAGCTGATGCCAGACGTATAGCTCTCTGCTTTCCTCTGGAGTACATCAGAAAGGCCGAGACGGGGATTCCGATTCCTCCAGGGATATCTAGTTATGCGCCTTGGATGAAACGTTCCATTATCAGTAGAGACAGAATGGAGGCCATGACATTGAGAGTTAATCGTTTAGTTTTCAAAGGGTTAAAGGGCAAAAAGTCGAGAAGACAGGGACACAATGCAATCACTATTTTAAAAGAATCCATCAACTAGGGTTGTCGCAGACTGTCATGGCTTTTTGAAAAAGAAAAGAAAAAAGCCAATGTTGCCAAGTTTTCTTTTCTTTCTATTGTATTTATTATTCTGAGCTCAAAATGGCCAATGTGACAGTTACCATTGCACACCATTATATAATACCAGAATGGAGACGACGAAGTGACACAATGGAAAGGAGGGGTGACGAAAGCGTGTGTGGTTGGGGTGAGGAATGACTAATGTCTTACCTGTAACCTGTGTACCATTCACAACGTGGACAAGAACAATTATTGTCACCTGACTAAATTCATTTTGTATCCAGTCGGTAAAATGTCATCCTTCGCCGTTGGTATCATTACTTACCTACAAAACAAAACAAGATACAAAACGTGAAAATAATGGTTTAAAAAACAAAAGCAAAAACAAGACGATTAAAAAAAACCAAAAAAAAATCAAAACAAGTTCAAAATAATAATCAAGAAGATGATTATATTACGAGCAAAAGGTCTGAGGAAAAAACGCCCCTCTCCACACAACACGTAGTAAAATATGACTTGGTGCATTGTTACTTCGGATAAGCGAAAACGATTTGCTAAATAATAGAAATGGAAAAGACCCGGCATTTTTTAAAAGTTTTTCTGCGAGAAAAAAAGAAAATGGAAACATTTTTTCTTTTCAGGTTTCCGTACTTTAATATTATCGACGTTAACTCTCGATTAAGACTAAAAGAAAATGACCCATAATCTTTAGTTAATACTGGCCATGTTGCAAGAATGGCAGACAATCAATGGACATCGCGACTCACAACATGGATCCCCCGACACCACATGCGCAATCGAGGCCAGCAAAATGTTAGATGGAGAGACGAGCTAGATAAGTTCAGGAAGTACTGGCTCCGTGACGCCCATGATAGGGAAGTGTGGCGAATCCTTAGGAAAGTCTATGTCCAACGACGGACGTTAAAAGACTGATGATGATGATGATGATGATGATTAGCACCAACTCGAGCAGATGAGTCCCCGAGACTTAAAGCCAACCTTAACCATGAAGATCACAAAAAAGAATCTGTCACCAAGTTATCATCAAGAGCAGCAGCCTTTTATCGTCCGTAGTTGGACATAAACCTTCCTCAAAATTTGCCAGACCTCTCTATCTAGTTCATTCCGCATGCGATCAGTGGAGATTGACGTTGTGAGTCATGAATGTCCATCGGTTGCCTGACATTCTTGCAACATGATCAACCCATTGCAATTTGAGTTTTCTAATAGATTCGATATCTCTGTGCAGTCTTGTGATATCTCTATGTGATGTTTAGCATGATAATCTCTGGTGAATTGTGCTTGGTCCTCAATTTGAGGGTCAATTTTTTTTCGGTTAGGATCAATGTTTCTGCGATCTCAAAAGAACATGTTTGACCTACAACCAAAGTACACAATGGTTATAAGTTCTAAGAATTGGACGGTTGAAGCGATTTATAATAAAAGGTTACAGGAATGCTCACTGAAAGTCAACCTTTGATGAGGGAGAGAAGGTTGGGGTAATTCAATGCTTTGAGCAATGTCTTGAAGATGAACGATCTGTATGCAAAGCACCCAGCTATCTTCGAATATTTCAAAAGCCGTTGACGTGGCCTGGATGTAACTTGGCAACCGATGAGATCGGACCTAACTGCGCATGCATGAATGTACACTGTCCTGTGGGGTTACTCAGCCGGAAGTGAGATTCCATTGAGTAGGCTTGTGTACTGGGTGACTCTCGCATTTACAGTGACCGAGCCTGACCATTCTTTACGTCTCGAATTTTTTTTTCGGTGGTGGGGGTGTCCTAGAATGTATTTCCTTAAATCTGCATTTAGATATTTAAGCACTCACACGATACTTCCTACAAAGACACACACAGACACGTCTTTTCGTGGAGTTAATTAAATTCTATGCTTACCCTAGGTAAGTAGAAAGAAGATCTAATGATGAAGTGTAGTGTTGTTGTGGTTATCCGGTCGCAACACAGGACTATTCAACTGTGTGCCTGTGTTGGGGGGGAGGGAGAGGTTTAAAATTTCGCTGAGGAACACTTCCTGTCCACAATTTCAAACCACATACCGCTCCCTAGTAATAGCATTGGGTTTTTTAATGAAAAATCTCGATCTAAATATATAATTGAATATTTTTCTACTGGGATTAAAGAGTGGATCATATAAAAATACTGGTTCTGGACAGACGTCATATACCAATGATCAGCAAGCCAATATTACTGGCCATTGGTGGGCTCGGTAATCATCGGATATATCGGTATAAGCGGTCCGATACCAATTCATACTAACTTACTATACTTATGATTATAAAATGAACAGGATGATTTTTGTTTGTTTGTTTGTTGTCCGAAACACTCGACTCTTCCACTCAGGGGTGAAAATTTTGCTGATAGAAGTACCTCCTACCCACCATTGAGAACTATGCAGTATTAATTCCAAAAATAAAAATTATTAGGTCGTGATACATGGAACGGCGATATTTGAGATTATTACCCCGGGGGTGGGTTTTCTAGAACAATGTTTCTCGAGCTCTTTCAGAGTCGCTCACCCTTTCTCATGAAATTTTGTTTATCCTTGATCAGGCAAGTGATGATAATCTTTGCACACCAACTATGTAGGGAGACTATACAATATATAATTCTCTATATGAATACAATGTGTCACTTGAGCAATTATTTGATCCATCTTTTTTAACATAGAATTATGAACAAAAAACCAAGAGTGACAAAAAAAATAAATAAATAAAAAATAAAAATCTAGCTTCAACATCTGCCTTTTAGCGTCCGTCGTTGGACTTAGACCTTTCCCAAGATTCTTGGGCGTCACGGAACCAGTACTTTCAACACTGTCACATCTTATATTTTGTTGGTCCTGGTTTCGCATGTGATGTCTGGGAATCCACGTTATAAATCGTGATGTCAAGTGATTCTCTTGCAACTTGACCTGGTCATTGCTATTTAAGTTTTCTCCTGGATTTTATGTTATCTCGGACATCTGTTTCCCCCCCTTACATATTGTGCTGTCTTGTGATCTGCCCACGTTATGTTGAGCATGATTCTCTCCTGCTCACGTTGCGTGGTTCTCAGTTTGAGGGTCAATCTTTTAGTTACGGTTCAATGTTCCAGCTCCATAGTTGACTATCGGGAGGATGCATTGGTTTTTCACCCTTCTTTGTAGGACTAATGAGATTTTCTTGTTTTTGAAGATTGGGCTTATCCTGCAGAAAGCTTGCCAACCAAGAGTGATTTTTCGCTTATTTCGTCTTGAAATGAAATAAAGATATCTTTTATCGTCAATGATTAGGACGTTCCCTTCTTTCTGGGACAAGCTTTTCAAAACGAGGTTCTATTTCCTCCCACAACGCAACAATAAATCGACATCCTAAACAAAATTCCCCTCAAGTTTCGCTCACCCCCAAAATAATCCCGGTCATGGTCGGTTGAACGATTCACTCCTTTAAGAAATCCCGTTCTAGATAATAACCGACGGATAACGTTGAGCGAAGGACACATAGCCGCTTATTGTGATCACTTTATTTAAAGTGTTTGAGGCCGATTGATTATGGCCCGTTGACATGATTATCTATGATTATAATAAACGGCTTCCTGTGTACCAGAACAGGATTTAACAGCAGCAGCAGCAGCTTACTTCCCTATAATGAAAATGCATGAAAAGCTTTATTGCAGATTGGCGGGCGGGGGATATCGGGTGGTGATGGTGGGTATAGGATTGAGGGTGGTGATGGTGGGTAGAAGATTGAGAAGGGTGAGGGAGTAGAGACTCGAGCACCAATTTCTCTGTCAGTTTGCAGTGCTAATTGCCGATCAAGTGCCGAAGCCTCATTTCACAGCATCCAATACAATTCCAGATTTTTAATGGAAAAAAAAAGATCCTGAAGGCCATGTTTTGTGTTTCTTCGAAAAGGAAGAAAAAAAAGGAAAGAAAAGATCCAAATTCTGAGTATTTGAGAAAATGATTCAACTATGACAAAAGATTTAAAATTTTGTTCCGTTTTTTTTTCTACGCTTCTGATATCTTCAAGGTTATACACTGGAAAGTTCGCTATCATATTTCCCCATTTACACACGTACGATATCATACCGTGTCTTCAGAAAGAATACGCACAATGAATATTCAGAAAAAAAAATTATTGCTTTGAGATTTTGTATTGAAATTACAGATGCACTAGAACATTTTCACGAAAGTTGAGTTCTTTTATTTCAATTGTGTGGCCGCACGAATGATTGAAAAAAGCCTGGTTCCTGTCGGTGAGGGACCAGATCCAGTTACTGAGTAGACGCCAACCCGTGCTGGCCGATTCGATTTATGCACATCACATCCAACGACACATTTTCTGACCATTTGTAATGTCGGGTCCAAAGGCAGAAAGGTTACTCTCATCTGTGTGTCAACAAGCAGTGAGAAAAAAAGAGCACCTGAATTCTAAACCAAGCTTTTCCAAATCTTTCGTGCGGTTACGCAACTGAAGCATAGGAACTCAAATTTTGTGGGAAAATTTTAGCAAATCTGTAGTTTCTACAGTTCAAATTTCAGTTCAAAATCTCAATTCATTACAAAGTTAGTATTGTTCATAATTTTTCGGAGCACATATAATAAAGAGGCCGAAAAGTTCAAGTTTTTTTTTCGTCAGATTCCCTAGGGAAGCGTATACACAAATGAAAGAGTAACCTTTCTGCCTTTGAACCCAACATTAGAAAACGGTCAGAAAATATCTCGTTTGATTTTTCTACGTAGTGATAGGACGTAATGTACACATTAAGCTCAGTTTATTATTATGATAATTGCCTATACTGGCATAGAACAAGTCAAAAATGGGACCGTGCTCGGATCTGGACCTTGTATAGGTTTGAGTGGCAATTTCCGTGCTAATTGCAGAGGCCTTGATTTCCAGCAGATCAAGATTTGAAAAAAATTAACGTATCCTGAAGGCCATGTTTTATCTTTCCTTAAAGAGAAACAGAAAAAATTCCATATTCTAGGGATCGAGAAAATTATTCAGCCATGACAGAGGATTTAAAATTCGTTCCTTTTTCTTCTAAATACAATTTTGATATCTTCAAGGTTAAACATAAATGATTTAGAAGGGTGCAGCCTGCCATAATTGTCATGTAAGATATTCCCCCGTCGTACTTCGGCTACCTCAATTCAGTTGCCAATTTAGATATCTTATATCTAAAGTCAAATAATTCTAAAAGAGCAGGCCAGGGAAGATTATTAATGGAAAGAAGAAAAAAAAAAGAAGAAATATCAACGATCCTTAATTTCATTTATTTTTCATTAGTTTTCTCGGGAACCACTGAGCCTCAAAACTTCACTGTTCTGATAGAAATATTTGGTGAACATCTATTTCGTAAAGTGGCCAGTAGTCGAGTAATTGCAGCAACAAACACACACATTTCTTCCATTGTATTTGGATAATAACGCATTCATGCTATCAAAAATGAGGGCACATAGAGGATATATGGATACACATAGCGGTAATTGGATAACAGAAAAATATTGCAATGGATACAACTCGTATCATCAAGTAGGTTACGTCCCTTTGGTGTTGGACAAAAAATAAACATAGAAATAACATCTCAGGATTAAAGGAAACGATTAAGGATTTAAGATTTTTCCTTCTTTCTTTCACTTCTGACAATTCTGGTATATCAAAGGTTAAACTCGCACTATATCAGTGGTCCTTAAACAGGGGTAGGTGCGCCCCCCTAAAGGGGTATGAGTAGTATCGACAGGGGTGCAGGCCTGCAGGAAAAACAAATAAAAATTTCTTGCATTTCAGGAATTCTCTTAAAAGGTGTTTGCATAATATCGTGATAAATACGAAGATGACGTGAATGCAAAGCTCAACGACTAAAGGGAGACTCTTGGCAAAAAGGTTTGCACTATATTGGATTGGTGAAAAAGTTGTGTTCACGGTCTGAAGTCTCTCCGAGGGAAGCCAGAAGATTCAAGGGGTCACATCTGGACTGTAGCTGGGCTCTAACAAATCTGGGAGATGCAATGCTTTTCAAGAAATCAAAACAGCACAAAACAAAGAATCCACTTCAGTAATTATCAATGCAACGTTCATATAGTAAACAAACTCACACGATGATGACTCAGCCAACTGAGTAACGCCACGAAAGAGTTTATGTTCACGAGTGACTGGGACTATACTTTGTTCAGTTTAGTACATAGCAAAACACCGGGGAATGGGGGGGGATGTTCTCCGTAAAGATAAGGAGTGAATGTTGAAATTTTCAGCCCTCTAGCTCAATCAGTGCTGCCTGGTTTGGAATCTTCTACAGCGGGCGCTCTTACATGAGAGCAACCATTGGACAGCTCAATGATGGTGCCCTCAATTACTCATTGGATTTCTAATTTGTCGTGCTACATAAAATGTTATTGTTATCGTTAAGAAAGAAAAATGATATCTCGGTTAATTATCGACATTGAACAGAAATCTTTTCTCTTCAAGGTCATAATTGAAGCATTTAGCAAAATACATAGACACAATATCATATGCTATGTGTGTGTGTATGTATATATATATAACATATGCATAGACACATACTGAGCATATATACATACATACACGCTAAACATTACATATACAAACACTATATTATATATATATATATACACACACACACAATATACATAAACACTACATACATATAAACACTATATATATATATATATATATATTCACACAAAATATAGACAATATATATATCATATACACAAACACTATAAATACACACATAATAAACAAAGATAGATATATAGATAGATAGATAGACGCACACAAGCAATAGACACCAACACTATACATCATAGTACCGGTCAAAAACGACGGATTTTTAAATGTTATCTGATGATAAACATTTATTTTATTTTTACATTGTTTTCAACCAGTCACACTTCAGCTGTAGGTCATATTCACCAACTATGAAGAGAGGAAGAGAGTAAAGTTTGCGTCTTTAACGTGAGTGGTACAGACTAACAAACATACAAGCTTGGTGACAATGGTCTTCATAAGTACAGATAGGAAAATAATGCCTGATATTCGGAAAGCGTTTTTGCCCAGACTATTGACGATTTCAGGAAGGAGGAATGGCTATAGGAGTAGTCTTGGCCTTGCATTTACCCCCCCCCCCCCCCGGAACAAGATGGGACACGAGGTAGTTTTTGATGTGGGGTTCCAGTAACGGGGAAGCTATAAAAATAGCTTCAGTCCCCTGCAACTAGTGTTGCGAAGGCGTTAGGCCAAGCCTGACCCATCCTTTTTAATGCGATGAGACGATGCTGCCCCCAGGGAGTACTGCTCACCCGAGACCGGGCAGAGTGTTTTTTTTCTTTTTTTTTTTTTTTTTTTTTTTTTTTTGAGGCCACAGGTCGATTCCCCGGTCTCTCGCACTTAGCAATACCGAGCCCCAGTAGGCCATGATTGGCCACGTTCTTGCACCGGTGCAACCAGAGGTCTACCCAGTACCCGGTCCCAAAATCAGGAGTGGGACATTAAGGCAGCGAGATGTCCGCTTGGATATAGCAGTTCCTGTAGCCAAGCTGAAGCCGAATGTATTGTTCCACTTTCCTTTGCACCTCATCGTCAAGGCCGAGTGAGAGATTCTGTCGACTGAGCATTCCACGATACCTCCCCGCACCGATAAATTCTCACAACTTCAAGAGAGTACTTCAGAGTCGTCAAGAATCAACACTGGAGGCAGCAGTTCCGATTTATAAGTCCAGTTTTTCCCTTTTATTTGAGGAAGTTTTTCAGTCTTAAAGCACTTGAGATGTTACTACGGAAAATTTAACTAAATATCTCACAAAGAATTTTCAACGATTTATGTTTATTCGTTTATTTCACGGGAACAAACTGGCTTAAGAAGAGGCTAGTCAAACATTGACCATCTCCATTCGATAAATCAACTAAAAGAGAAAGAAGCAGAATATAAAACGCCACTCGCTATAGCATTTGTTGACTTCAAGAAACGCCATTGACTCAGTGGAGATCCCCAAGAATATGCTATCATTCAACAAGGCGTAAATCCTGTATATGTCAGAGAGTTGCAACATATCTACTAGAACAACAGAACCGGACCTCTTTCAGCTCGGAAAAGATGGACCCCCCCCCCCCCCCAAACTCTTCACATCATGCCTAGAGATCCTTCGAAACCTTGACTGGGAAAATGAAGGAATCAGAATACATTGCAAATACCTTATATTTGCAGACGACATCGTCGTTTTTGCTGAAAACCTTCAAGTAATGCTAGACGAATTGAATGAAGAAAGCAGAATCGATCTCCATAAACTTTAAAGAAGAAATATCTTATACAACGAACACGCTGAAGACAACTTTCAAAATCGAGAACGCAAAACTGGAGGAGGCTGGCCACTAAAACTGCCCTTTTTAAAGACACCCAGGCAGAGTAAGCTCAACCTTAAAAAATAATAAGATCCCATTAATCATAAAAAGAAGGGTGTATAACCAATGCATTCTCCCAATAGTCACTTATGGAGCTGAAACATGGAATCTAAACAAGAGACAGATCCACAAATTGAGAACCATGCAACGTGCACATGAAAGAATTATGCTGGGCCTCAAATGGAGAGACCACAAGACAGCACAGTACAACCGGGGAAAGACAAGAGTCAGAGACATCATAGAATCCATAAAAAAATCCCAAATGGCAATGGGCTGGCCATGTTGCAAGAATGGCGGACAACCGATGGAGATCACGACTCACGACATGGATCCCCCAAGATCACACGCACAACTGAGGCTGGCAGAATATTAGACAGAGAGACGAGCTAGACAAATTCAGAAAGTACTAGCTCTGCGACGCCCATGATAGAGAAGTGTGGTGAACCCTAGGGAAGGTCTATGTCCAACGACGGATGTTGAAAGACTGATGATGATAAATGATGGTGATACAAAGCCCAGGGACCAATCTAGGTATAGGGTTAAAGCAATTTTAGGTTCACATATTCATAACCCTGGATTTGGAAAGATGGATATCATATCCAATATGAAAGCACCATCGGGGTAGTTTGTTCCACAAAATAGTCGTGGATAATGGGGTGGTGGCTGTTTGAATGGAACTTGCAGCGGATACATGGAACGGTCAGAAGGTGCAGACTGGATTCACAAGATATAGTAAAACGTGTTCTGAGTGGAAACCCTTACTGGTGGACCAAGGTGACGGATCTTCAACGAACACTTTCCATGAAAATAGTGAGTACCAGGCTCGCTACATTGTAACGAGGGAGAGTGGTTGAAGAAATGAGAATAGCTCATCACCAACTGATTCACTCACTCAATTCTGCACCGTATCGAGGCTAGATGACACCAGCTGGATGAAACCCAACCAGATGTGCGAGTAGTATTCCATTTTGGGTCTTATCTGACTATGGTATAGATACAAAATGTCAGGTTGGGTAAGATATTTTCTGAGCAGTATAATGAATCTTCGTGAAATCTTCATGAGAAATCAAGTGAAAAATTACTCTAGGATGGCAAGCTTTGGAAAATTCTGCTGGGGCTAAAAAGAAGTGTACAGATAGTCACCTATGGAGCTGAACCAAAAGATTGACCCTCAAACTCAGAACCATGCAACGTACACATGAGAGAATCATGATCAACATCACAGACAGAACAATATATTAGAGGAAAAGCAGGAGTCCAAGATAGCATAGAATCTATTAGATAACACAAATGGCAATGGGCTGGTCACGTTGCAAGCGTTTGGTATGAATAGAGACATACGGAAAAGCGAATCGCCAATATGTTTCAGACGTAAAGTATATAATCAATGGTTAATGCCAGCTATGACGTACAGGCTTGAAACCGGGTTACTTACAAAAAACAAAAAACAAAAACAAAAACACCAGAGGACAATGGAAAGAGCAATGTCAGGAATACCTCATAGTGATAGAAACGGAACCGAGAGAGACAAGGATGGAGGCTGTACAATTAAACGACAAAAACTCCGAGTTTTGCAATTTTTAACGAAGGGGGAAGGGTGAATTCTGAAAACAGTTTGGGGGCACAGAACGTTTACCAGAGAAACAAACTGAAAATTTTGTTTTTGCCAAGGCAATGCCGAATTACCCTGCAGGCATACATGAATGTAAGAAAAGAAATTATTCTGTTATTTAGAATAATTATGAAAAAAGATGTTTTAGAATTAATGAAAGGTTTTGTTCAAAAGAAATGTATATCGATTAGAAAATGTTGTTAGGCCATCTAATAAAGAAAAGAAAACGGGCATTTTGAGATTAGGATTTTTTTTTTTTGTTAAGTGGGGAAAAGTGGGGAGAGAGGGGAGGGGTGGGGTGTGAGGAGGGAGAGAGAGTGTAGGGAGGGAGAGAGAGAAAGAAAATAGAGTGCAGGGAGGGAGAGAGAAAGAAAGAAAATAGAGTGCAGGGAGTGAGGGAGGGAGAAAGAAAGAAAATAGGGTGCAGGGAGGGAGGGAGAGAGAAAGAAAATAGAGTGCAGGGAGGGAGGGAGAGAGAAAGAAAATAGAGTGCAGGGAGGGAGGGAGAGAGAAAGAAAATAGAGTGCAGGGAGGGAGGGAGAGAGAAAGAAAATAGAGTGCAGGGAGGGAGGGAGAGAGAAAGAAAATAGAGTGCAGGGAGGGAGGGAGAGAGAAAGAAAATAGAGTGCAGGGAGGGAGAGAGAAAGAAAATAGAGTGCAGGGAGGGAGAGAGAAAGAAAATAGAGTGCAGGGAGGGAGAGAGAAAGAAAATAGAGTGCAGGGAGGGAGAGAGAAAGAAAATAGAGTGCAGGGAGGGAGAGAGAAAGAAAATAGAGTGCAGGGAGAGAGAGAGAGAAAGTGAATAGAGTGCAGGGAGGGGGAGAGAGAGAAAGAAATGAGAGAGTGCAAGAGTCCAAGAAGAGTGAAAGAAAATATATCTTTCGTTATATATATATATATATATATATATATATATATATATGAGAAAGATGACAGCATTACAAGTTGTTTTGATTAACTCAGAGCCACATCCAGACAGACTCATTCAGCAGTCAACGAAGCCTTGAAGGACCACGTGCTTATCGGGGAACCTTCTTCACAAATTGTATTTACATAAACTTATTTGCTTTCTAACAGTTTTACCTTTCCCTCTCTCGACTGATTGAAAAGTATTTATTGTTGACCCGCGATTAAATCACTTCTGGCGAACAAGAGTCTCACAAAATTGGGATTCGTACGAATCGCCAAATCAGTGTCAAAACAAGGTAAGAACATCTTGTGTTGACTAAAGGTGGTATTAGTACGATGCTGACCGGTTACTTAACTGGATGGCCCGGATTGTTGACAGTGCAACTAATGACAAGTTAAGAAAATAAACAAAGAGGTACGGTTAGTCACTCAATAGAAACCGTCACCTGATCAACTTCTATTGGGGGTGATCTATAAAAAGAAACTGGAGAAAGGTGTTATCAATCGATAAGTTATCTCACCTTCTGTTAACCAGTTACTTAAAAAGACCGAATTTAAGAAAAAACAAAACAAAATAAAAGTGAATGTTACTGGACACAAATTAAGGGGTCAATTTGGATTAAAACTTAAATTGCAAATTGAATCCCCCGCTAAAAACTTATTAAAGTAGGGGGGGGATTAAAAAGTTAAAATTGAAAAAAAAAATTAATATAATAAAGAGTAAATTTTGAAATTTTCAACCTTATAGCTCCATTGGTGTAGCCTGTCTGCGTGATATATAGCAAGCCAGTCGGACCAGCTTAAAAACATATTTTGGTAGTTTTGGTTGACAGTTTCTAACACTACGTTAACAGTTTTTTTTTCTTGCAATCAACTGCTGATCAAGGGGTGGGGTGGGCAATGCACAACTTAAAAACGTCTTTTCAAATGACGGGGAGAAAAAACGAGAAAAAAAGAAAAAAAAAAGAGAAAGAAAGAAAAGAGAAAACAACACCATGCAATGATTACATTTTTGGGTTTTTTTTTTTACTATTTTGTTTTCATCTGATATAAGTGGGCAGACTACAGGACTTTTACCCGTAGAATGGATATAAACAAGCACTGGTGTAAGGATTCATGGAAATACTCCTGACTAATTATATTATATATATATATATATATATATATATATATATATATATATATATATATATATATATATATAATAGAATGTGGATTCGCTACACACAGTAGCTCATGTTTCTACCCTCTCCGGGCCTCATCATTTATTTCCAGCTCTACTCTAAACAACTTAACCTCAATAGTAAAAAGTTGTATGTATCGAGCACACTATGAAATAAATCCATTACATATCAGAAGTGGTTTTATATTATTGGTATATTATACTGCTAGCCTGATTTGTAGTACAAGTGATTATATATATATATATATATATATATATATATATATATATAAGTCGAAAGTAGATTCGCTACACAATCATGTTTATGTTTCTAACCTCTTTGGACCGCTCCAGGTGATTCGTCAGAAGAGACCAAAAGAGGGCAGAAACATAAACATGTTTGTGTAGCAAATTCTACTTTCTACTATATTTCCAGCTCTACTCTAAACCAACATAATTCTTGGAGTTTGAAGTTGAAAGCATCGAGCACTCTACGAAATAAATCCATCACATATCAGACATTGCTTTAATATTATTCTTTTTATTACATAATGCAATATTGCAAACCAGATTCTTACTATATATCTTCAGCATAGAAACACATAAAAAGATGGCTGGCTCCCGTGGGAATGCATCGGATCATGCCCACGAAATATTTGAGACGTAACACCTATCCTTCGAGTTTTTCTGTTCACGTTCTAAATGTCATTTTCATCAACACACACACACATACTATATATATTTCTGTAAATTCCATCGGATGAAACGAGAATTCTTGCTGTAAATGGGACATTAAACTTTCTAAATGACATTTATTAGTTGTGTAAAAAACATCAAGTACTCTTGACTAAAGAAAGTATATATATATATATACATACACACAGTCTTCTCTGAATATTCATCACCCAACACCTACACAAGTATCACTAAGAGGATTTGAAATTACGTCACGACATTGTCTTGAAGCATGACGACTTAGTTCTAAAACGTACTTGAGAGCCAGTTAAATAGTCTGAGCGAAAAAAACAAATTCCTTTTGTCTACACAACACTGGCTTTTGGGCTTTGAAGATAAACTCTCAAACACTCAGGTCGAACGGCGATCGTGCTATATGAACGATTCTAAGGCAATCCTCGTTATAAGCTCTTGTACATTCTGGGTTGTCTAGGTGGCGTTAGCCTCTGGCAGTGCCATGCTGTATATTAGTTTTACTTATCTGGTTCAATTTCATCTTGCATCAGCTTGCTGGGAGGTGGGGTTCTTATAACAGTTGAAAAGGTTTTTCATTTTTCACCTTACGTTGTTAAAGAATTCATCGGTCACCCTAACTACAAGCAGCAAGAATTCCTCCATGGGATAGTTGAATATCCAGTCTCTCAGAAGTGCAATCTACGTACCGGTCCGCGAATTCATAAACTCTTGTATGGAAGGTGCGCAGCCATATTGAATGGATGGGAAGGTTTTCCTTAATCTAAAACACCATACATGGATTCATAGTACGAAAGAATCTAGTGACAGTCTCGCAGGGACACAATGCGTAACCAAGGTATTATAGAAAGACAGGGCACAACCTTAACATTTTAAAATTCAGAATGAACAATTGTCTATGTTAGTCTTTTTTTAATTCTCTAAATTCTCTTTAATTTTAGATTCTTTTTAAACTCATAAGTCATTTTAAATCTCATTGCTTTTTTTAGTCATTTTTTGTATTCATTTCAAATAGGTCACGTTTTAGCGTTTCCAGCTTAACAATTCTAACATCAATAAGTTATTCTAATTCTTTTATTGGTCTTAATTCTATGACATAATTGACAGACTTCTTACTAACCTTTGGATGTGAGAAATGGTTGCAAGGCCTTGCTTAGGGCGACCAAAAGTAAACAAAAACAAACGAACAGGTCAGTGATATGATAAAACATTAGAAAGCAAAAATGACGATGGGTAGGCTATGTTGCAAGAATGTGATGTCCAGTGATTGTCTGACAAAGTGGACTCTAGGGACCATATGCAAAATAGTGGCTGGCAAAAAAAAAAATAAGAGGTGATGATTCAGGTATTGGCGTATTGGCATATTGACGCTCGGGAATGAACCATGTCTGATGGCAGTTCTTGGGGGGAAGGTCCATGTCCAAAGGCGGGACAAAAAGACCCAAGCCTTATATAGGAGTCGATCTGTGCTTAGACCAAAACTTTGGATTCCCACCGAAATCTTTAATGAGCTTCGAGACGTCACTGGGAAAATTCCTTGAGGATATCCCGGACAACCCACTGACACCTGGATACACATCCCTAAACGACAACGGCATACTAGAGTATTTGTACATGGTCGACATGGCGTTGAGGAGTCCACCTTTTGTGCCAGCCTGTACAAATGGTAAATTTCGTCTCGGCATTTGTCTTGAGATTTAAGTCTAAAGTCTTATTTTGATTGCATATAACATATAAAATATCCCAAAACATAAGAATTATTGCACACAGTATGTAAACTTTTGACATCGGCTGTACATAAATATCACACATATCTATTTATACAATGAATAATGGGTTTATTCCCCTTTTGTTTCTCTCCGTGAAAATGAACTCTTTCACTTAAAAGTAACAATTTTGCTGATAAAAATATCTTTTACCCAACATTTTAAACAATGGAATGTGCCAAAGAAACCTATTCAGTGGTTCCTTAAGAAAAAAACTTTCATAGAAATTTAAATGTATCCGAATTTTCTCACGGGAATAACTAGTATATGTACAGGTCTGGTTCGTCACCCAATAAAAACCGTCATGTGACCAAGTTCTCTTGACAGTACGCTGTGTTGGGGGTGATAAAAAAACTCAATAAAAAGGGTTGATCGATGAATAATTTACCTCTCCTACGTTTTGTTGGGGGCGGTTGCTAAAAAATTATCGGAATTTTAAAAAAAAGCTGACACAAACTAAGGGATCAATTTAGCTTAAATCTTCATTGTAAATAGAAGTCACTCCTCAGTAAAAAGCTATTTAGGGGAAGGATATTAGTAAAAAAAATTTGCAAAAAAGTTTACATAAGTTTACGCTAGACATAAGGAGTAAATGCTGAAATTTTCAGCCCCCTAGCTCCATCAATGCGACCTGTAAGCGTAATAAATAGCCATCCAACCGGACCAACTTGGATATATATATATATATATATATATATATATATATATATATATATATGTGTGTGTGTGTGTGTGTGTCCATTTCAAGCCTTTAAAGCGAAATACACAAATGATTCATTTCTGTTTTTTTCATCTTTATTCGATGAACTATCATTGGTGTTTTGAATTTAATGGTAACTTTTTATCTTCATTTTAATTTCTTTAGTTGCTTTATACCACAGCTTTTTGCCCAGGCCGATTATCCTCCAGTAGTAAGCAAATAGCGTTGATTAGTAAATAAAAAATAAGCCTCAGGTGTAATTCGAACCCATATCTCCGAAGGGAAGTACCATTTAGTCTGGTTTGCTTCATGAATTGAGCCACTAAGACTCGACTGGAAACAAGAGTCCAAATAACACCCTTAAACCTCTCCCCCATAGAGAGGAGAGTACAATAAAGGTATTCGTATGAAATTGAAACAATAATGATTATTTTTCAAAAGGTATAATTTAAGAATATTTTAAAAGCTACAGACATCAGGAAATGCCTTGACCTCCTTCCTCTGCGCAACTGACACATTAACTGAAGGGGGTTGGGACTAGAGCTAAAATTATGACCAGTAATTCTGATTATCTAAGCCAGATTAGTCAGATTCAATTGTTGATATATGAAGGGTCAGGGCATGTGTGGAGGTAAAACAATAACTATTTCTCGACACTGAGGCAAGCAATGACTTGACTATTAAAAAAGAATGTTTATTGATTCTATATAAGGGGCCGAAGCAAGACAAGAGAAAAAAAATACTTGCCAACGATATACACAGCCATACATCGACTTACGTCCTAGTTATGTTCTGATAGGATGAAAACAACTTGAGTCAACCATCATGGAATCGTGCAACCTTTTCAAATTATGTATCAAAGATTGGCTAAAATTGCGTTTCAGGGCATATCAGCTTAAGAGATCTTGAAGTCTATCTAAAACCAAAACAAACGTGTGAGGATTTCCTATGTATGTGTGTGAACACGAGACTGTATCGGATTACGTTAAACTTGCTCAATATAAATGACGGACAGACATATATATTTACCTAAAACTCCTTATTGTATATACGCCTCCCTTGCCATGTTTTTCTTTTCCCTTAAATTCATTGGCTCAACCGAGCAAAATGTCTGCTATTTTACCCTCTACTTCCCGCCTCCCTCGTCTGGAGAGCTCGAAACAAATATGACGTAAACACTGTATTCTCTTTAACAAACTGACAATAAAATGACAGAAATTCGGTTATTCGCAGTTGAGCCGTAGAACTGCCAATTCCCGTCATTTGCAGTTGATGGGTTTTCAGCTCTTCAGGGGATATATCTTCGATCTGGTGTAAATCGACATATGACTATTCTAAAACAGTTCTTTTTCTATCAGAAAATTTTTCGATACATTACCCCACCCTAACTCCCAACTTGAAGTAAAATATCAGGTTTTGACCGACTTTTTGGAGCTTGAAACTACATGAAGCTGTTATTTAATGCAGAGCTTGCAAGGATCTTTTTAATGGAATTACGGCACATAAAGTACCATATAAAAATCGTGTAAAACATTGATTGCAAGAAGGTTTTTGCAGTCTTCACATTTCCAAAGTTATGATCACGAATGTGGTTTTATGGAACATTGACTCCTATATAATGGTCATGAAGTGACATACAAGTATTTTGAAGTCGATTCTCAGGGTGGGGTGGGTCCCAAAGAATGTCCATGCATAGTAACAACAGAAAATGCGAATTTAAAATAAATTCGTTGTACTGTGGAATTTCCAACCAATTTTCGTAAAACTGAAAATATCTGAATAAAAATTGAATCCTAAGAGAATTGGTTTAAAAGATCTTTGATAACGAGTTTCGAATAGAGTGAGGGAGGTCGGCTGGATTGCAATAGAGGGAGAAGGAGAGGGCGATAGAGGGGGAGACAGAGGGAGACGGGGAGGCAGACAGAATGGGAGGGGGAGGGAGACAGCGATAAAGGGGGTGATGGAGGGTGAGGGAGCGATGGAGGGGAGTGATGGAGGGGGAGACAGCGATAGGGAGGCGATATAGGGGGAGGGACGCAGCATTAAAGCGGGAGGTGTGATAGAAGGGGAGGGAGGCAATATTAAAGGGGGAGGTGTGATAGAGGGGGAGGGGGAGACGGCGATAGAGGGGGGACGGAGACGGCGATAGAGGGGGGACGGAGACGGCGATAGAGGGGGGACGGAGACGGCGATAGAGGGGGGACGGAGACGGCGATAGAGGGGGGACGGAGACGGCGATAGAGGGGGGACGGAGACGGCGATAGAGGGGGGACGGAGACGGCGATAGAGGGGGGACGGAGACGGCGATAGAGGGGGGACGGAGACGGCGATAGAGGGGGGACGGAGACGGCGATAGAGGGGGGACGGAGACGGCGATAGAGGAGGGACGGAGACGGTGATAGAGGGGGGAGGGAGACGGTGATAGAGGGGGGAGGGAGACGGTGATAGAGGGGGGAGGGAGACGGTGATAGAGGGGGAGGGAGACGGTGATAGAGGGGGAGGGAGACGGTGATAGAGGGGGAGGGAGGAGAAAAATGCATTGGTAAAATGGTCAGATGAAAGAATCAACTTTCTTGAAAACAAAAACTGACGCAAATACAAAACTTCCATTTGTATTTAATTAAATTTTGATCAACTTTTCAAGCCAAACGATATCTTGCTAAATCAAGCACGAGAGAAAGAAAAAAAAAATCAATTGCAGACATTTTATCAAATTTTTTTTGTATGATTGACATTTTGTCGTACCGTCTGCAAAAAGTCTCCAAAAAAAAATCTCAATGAATTCCAATGACATTTTGCGGAAAGGTAGATTATAGGCTTAAAGGGGATCAATTAAATTTTTGGGAAGATCCAGGGATCTCAACATCTATCTCACCTGCATCCAACCTATATTTGCACAGATGTTCATACTAATTTCAGTGATAATGGCGTTGGTAGAGGTATGCACTCTCCGAGTACTTCCTAGCTATCTCTGCCACGACGTATTCGGTCGCCTTTTTTCGTCCGTCTGTCAACACGATAGCTCTCTCCGAAAGCTCCGAATTAATTTCAACGAATTTTTGTTTTGGGCAATAGGCTACGGGGTGATTTGGGGGTAGGTCCATGCAAAATTAACCCCCTCCGTTTTAGTAATATATATTGTTGGGTAACAAAGATTTGAAGAATCCTGGCTGTCTATGAACTGATTTTCATTCAACATTTAATGACAGTGGCTTTGGCCAAGGTGGGCAAACTCTGATCACTTTCTAGTTGACTGAATTTTGATTTTCACGAGAACGAATCTTGTCTTGAATCGATCTCAAATGAGAAAGAGAAAAAATCGATAGACTATTTAATATCATCTTTGTTTTGTACATTTGCTTTTTCTTGATTTTTCCACGAGTAACAAAGTTAAATCACTGATGAAGATGTTTGCTGTTGATAATTCATTGGAAATAGGCAGGCGGGCGGGCAGACAGACAGATGGGCAGGCAGACAGACAGATGGGCAGACAGAGAGATATAAACTTTGTTAGCAGAGATGTAATATAAACGTTTTAATTTAATTGAATGTGATCGACTTTTTAAGAGAAAGAATCTTCTACTAAATTGATCGCAAGAAATTCTTTTTAAAAATCGATAAAAAATATAATATCGGCTTTGTTTTGGTGCATTTATTATTTCTTGATCTTTCTTACCTTTGCCACCGAAGTTGGGGGAAGTATCTGCGTTCACTAGTGTCCGTCAACACAATATCTACATAAGAGTTCTCAAATGAATTTGTGGAAGAGTGGGCGATGCGTTCAAGAAAAATTGATTAAATTTTGGGTACGATCCAGAAATTTTTCAGTTACCTCACCTGCATCATAACTAAACGACAGTCTACCCAAAACCCTAAAAAGTCCTCTATGAATTTCAATGAAATTTCGTGGAAGAGTGTGCCATGGACAGAGGAAAAATTGATTAAATGTAGGGGCGAATCAAGTAATTTTTTTCAAGGAGTTACCTTCCCTGTATCCTGGCTATCTAGGGAATTGATTTTCATTGTTCCTAGTGACGATGGCATCGGCAGAGGTATACATTCCCCAAGTTTAACCGAATTTGATTGACTTTGAGAGTTTTTGCTGTATTGATCGCAAATGAAAAGGGGAGAAATCGATGAAAGGTATAATATCGGCTTTGTTTTATATGTTTGTCTTTTCTTGACCCTCACCCAAGTAATAAAGTCAAGTCTCTAATGAAGAAGATGTTTGCTTCTGATAAGCATATATTTGGTTGGTCGTTCAAGCAGTGTTGCCAACCGAAAAAATATTTGCACACCTTTTTGACTGCCAAAAAGTGCTAAAAAGCGCTAAAAAATATTTGGAAAAAAATAGACCAAAATGGCCGAAACACGCCAAAAGATACTTAAAAAATGGTCAAAAAAAATAATGGCCAAAATGCCTGTAGTAATTTAATGATTTTCCACTCAGCCAGAACGAGAAATGCACTAAATTTAGCGCAAAAAGATCTAAATTGGCAACACTGGCAACTGGCCTCAAGGAAGTACTGGCGAAGTCTGGTACTAATATAATTGGTATTTTCACAAACGAAAAAAACAGAAAAAAAATACCAATAAGAGATAGCTTACTGGTCAGAACACTGAACTGAGTGACATCAAGTACAAGGTTCAAATCTATAAAAGATTAAATAAAATAACTATTGATAAAAAAACGGGAAAGTCATTTTATGACCAATCATATACCCTACAGAAAATAAGAAAATAAGATTGTTTATAAGGATAAGTGTATACAACCAATGCATTCTCCCGATAGTCACTTATGGAGCTGAAACATGGAACCTAACCAAGAGACAGACCTACAAACTGAGAAGTATGCAACGTGTGCATGAGAGAATCATGCTCAACCTTACATGGAGAGATCACAAGACAGCACAGTATATAAGGAAGAAAACGGGTGTCCGTGACATCATAGAAACTATTAAAAAACTCAAATGGCAATGGGCAGGCCATGCTGCAAGAATAAAAGACAACCGATAGACATCACGTCTCACAACATGGAACCCCAGAGATCACATGAGAAACCAAGGACGACAGAACACAAGATGGAGAGATGAATTAGACAGATTCAGGAAATACTGGCTCTGCGACGCCCATGATAGAGAATTCTGGCGAATCCTGGGGAAAGTCTATGTCCAACGACGGACGTTGAAAGACTAATGATGGATCTATGCCTTAAGATAATTGGAAGGTGAAATTTTAGTACGTTACATCAGTGACATAGCAAGGATTCTCAACACCTGGGGGCAAAGATAGCACCCGGCGGCAATTGATTGCCTAGGGCAGGGTATAATTACTAACTTTTTTAGTGTTATCTACGATTTTTTTTTATTGATCGCAGTTCAGCACCACGGTCGCTAAATATGAAGATCGTTTTTGTAGCAATACTTCACTTCATATGATGTAACTAAATGTAACTATGACCCAGTTCCCCGTCTCACCGGTGGTCTCAAGCGACTGGGTAGCACACTCGAGAGAATAACTGTGAAAGATGTTTTTAAATGAGTACCCTTGAAATAGTTAATTAACAAGCATGATACGCCAGAGAAAATTTTGCGCCCCTGGAGAGGGGGCAACTCGACTTGATGTGACCCATTTGATCCAAATTATGTTATGAAATATTTCAAAATACTAAATATAACTAAGGCATACATTTATCATGCATTCATTCAGCGGTAGCCTTTTAGCATCATTTGTTGAATTCAATTGTCCAAGATTTGCCAGAACTGACTATCTCGGGCGCCGCGTAGGATTTTATATTTTGACAGCTATGGATTTGCATGTGATCTATGGGGGTCCATGTTGAGAGTCGATGTCCAGCGGTTATCAGTCATTCTCGCATCATGACCGGACTATTGCCATTTGAGTTTTTTTAATGGATTCTCTGATAACTTGAATTCCTGTTTTTCCTCTGATATATTTTGCTGTCTTTTGATCTATTCATGTTATGTTGAGCATGATTCTCTCCTTGTTCTCAGTTTGTGGGCCAATCTTTTGGTTACGGTTCCATGTTCCACCTCCATAGTTGACTATCGGGGGTGTATTGTTCATACACCTTTTTAAGACTAGTTGGATTGTCAAGCTCTTGATGGTTTAGGTGACCACAAAAGAGAAGGACATTCGACAAAATAACAAGGTATCACTTAGACGATGAAATTAAATGTATTTATAATATCAAGTTATTCCTCGTAAATATTTCCCGGGGAGTCCTTCTAGTAAAAAATGGAAGTTTCTTTTTTAATATTTTGTAATAGATAGTTTTAAAGATTGTGTTTGAACTCATTCAGCAATAAAACGTAGTACAATTAACAACAAACTAAAAATTATTTTAATTTTGTAATAGATAGCTTTATAGTTTGTTTAATGTTTACAAGCTCGGTAAAATGTACGACTGCCAGCGAACAGAAAAAAAAGATTTTCAATTTTTGTAATAGATTGTTTTATAGTTAGTTTCACGAACTCATTCGGTGATAAAATTAGTACTGCCTGTTCAAACTTTTGTAATATATAGTTTTACAAAATAATTTTATGGTAATATAGTTTTAAACTTTGAAGAACCACTCTGGAATATTTATGAGAAATTGCTTATGATTATAAATAAATTCAATTTTTATGTAAATATAAAACGCATACAAATATTTTATAAATAAATGCTACCGAACTAAAATTTTTGAAATAAAACCTGATAGAAATACAAAAATATATTTCTTGGTTCTCATAACTACTATCAAACATTTTAGTTGTTTGGCATAGGGTCGCACCCTGCCTTAACAATTGCACCCGTAAGCATCTACCCTGCCACTACATGGCATGCATAAAATACTAACCGACGAGTATAGGGTCGGCCAAATAGTTAACAGGAAAAGGGACTGGAGAATAGTACTTTATGTTCACTTTGCATCAATGCATTTAGGAAAGGTATGAATCCACATCTCTCAACAGGTCCCAGATTATTCACTATTGCGGGTACAATGTAACCAAATAGATCTGTTGCATGTTACTTGGAGAGGAGAAATGTGAAATTATATATAAAACTCTGGAATATAGCACTTCGGTAGACGGGGAATTATGCTTAATTAAATATACATTGCTCAGTTCGGCCCTACTGACCATCCAGTTCCGCGTAGAGCAGGGGTAAAATGTCTGCCTCTGCGTCTGAAGCGAAGGTTCCCATCCTACCTCGTGGTACTGGATGTTGGATAGTCTATAGTCACACTGAAGAGTTGTAATACAACGAAACAGCTGTCTTGGGATGACACACACACACACATATATATATTACCCCAGTGGAACGTCAGGAGTTGACAGTTGTCCTACCATAGGAACAACAAGAACCATCTTCACCAAAATGAGGGATGTAAACCTATACGTAAAACTCACATTCCCTATTTTAATTCATGACAAACTGATTGTCAGTAGGCTGTCTTACTGACTGAGCTAAATTGACAAGTCCCAGATATTAACGAAGATTTATCATACAGATGCACCCAGGCTTATTTCATGCTCACAAATAAATGACGAGTATCATTTGAAAAGTTGAAGTAAAAAAGAAAGGGGGGGAGTTTAATCCTGCAGCAGTCAGTATATATATATATATATATATATATATATATATATATATATATATAACAATCACAAGGGGAATTTGAACGGGTAAGAATTTGCCTAACATTTCCCATGTTTGGCTGGATATTTCGCACATCTGTCAAAATCACTCCAGCATAACATCATTTTCTATCTTTTCTGAATCCTTTTTGTTCCCCAAGTTCTCTCTCTCATTATATATATATATATATATATATATATATATATATATATATATATATATATATATATATAAATATAAAATGTGTGCGTATGTGTCATCCACAGCTGTTTCGTTATATTAAAACTCTTCGGTGTGACTATATACTCGAATTCCCATCCAGTACCGCTAGGTAGGGTCGAAACCATCCCTACGCAGAAGTGAACTGTCATTAGGATCGAATTAAGTGATATTTACTTACGCATAATTCCAAATCTACCAGAGAGCTCCAATCCACAGCTTGTATATATATATATATATATATATATATATATATATATATATATATATATATAAATTTAAACAGTTATAATTGAAATGGAAAACCTGTGCAGTATTCTCACGTTTGGGGGGGGGTATTTATTTATTTTTTTTTTTTTTTTACTTCCCCCAAAATGTTTTTTTTCGACCGAAATACTTATGCAAAGAAGACTGACTCATGCCTAAGAAAAAAAAGTATTAGATGAAGTGTAATGAACTGATTTACCTCCCTGTTCCCGGGGGAACAAATTTTGGAAAGAAAAAAAAAAGATTACATATGGGGATACATTAAGTGTCGTCCCTGAAATTTTTACGACAAATCTATTGGGCTGTTTATTTCCATTCTGTCCACCCGATAACGATTCAGGTGAATATAATAGAAAATTAAATGAATTTAAGATTGCAATAGAAATTTTTTTTTCAAGTTGACCAGCGGCCGCAAAAGCTGAGAAACTCACTGAGAGAGAGAGAGAGAGAGAGAGAGAGAGAGAGAGAGAGAGAGAGAGAGAGAGAGCTGACTCAAGTGAGTCGAGTGGTCAAGTTAAATCTTGAAGAGTGTACATAAGTATACACATATATTTATACACACACAATATATATATAACTGTATATCATGACCATAAATGGCTATGTGAGAGAGTCTCGTAACTAAGAGGTCACTTCGTACATACTTACAGAATAGGGTGTAAGCAAAATAGGATCCATAAATACAGAAGAATCACTGTCTGCCAGAGAATAAATGCACCCAAAAACTGTCTTTTTGGAATTGGTTGATGGAAAAAAAAAGCTACTCGGAGTTGTGCTTTTAGGTGCATTTTGTAGTCTTCAGAAAATTAGGCACCAAAGAAAACATCTCAGAATCGTCTTTCATTTCATATATATATATATATATATATATATATATATAACACGATTAAAGGTCACAGGCCGAGCCTTTTTTTTTTCATTCGACTTAAAAGAAAAAAAAAAAAAAATTGTCAAACCCTAAAACTGGAGTGGACTACATTTTTCTACCAAAACCAAAGAAAAAAAAAAAACAAT
>OY735240.1:13363235-13368235 GCA_963457665.1 Thysanoteuthis rhombus | reverse complement strand
CCATCTGTGTGTTCTTGGCCTACTGATAAGTAATCAGGCTTCAAAAGACCATGACAGGGTTCAAATCAGGGCAGCTCCACTTAATTTTATACATCAGTTTCTATCAATAAAACAGAAAACAAATATTGTGTGTTTTGATACATGTAAACACAAGAGTGCACAAATGAATTCAAGACAAAACAGAAGAGTATCTGTTAAAGAATTCATTTTTTAAAATTCTTTCATGTAATTCAGCACATTTTTCAGAGTGAGAAAAATGTGGGTTGGATTTAATTTTATAATGGCCTCCTGGTGTTTGTCTCTAGAACAATTATTCATTACCACTAATTGTCAAGGTAAGAACTCGAGTCAATCCCTAATATGGTAATTCTTTGATACAGGGTCTGGGTGTTCATAGTATTATTATCAGTTTAATGCTATGTAGCTAATATGAGGAAGCCTCTGTGTGTGTGTGTCTTCAGAAGGCTGATATGATTATGTTTCTAGACATTACTCTCCACTGTCCAGTAGAGGGGTTTAAATTCAGTTTATTTGAATTCAAATTCCATGGTCATAGAATTCCAGTTGTTGGTGACCAATGGTATTTGAATTCAAATTAAGATTTATGTACAAATGACCTGAAATTGAACCCCTGTTGTGGAAATAAATGTCCATAACCATATCAGACACCTGAAGACACGTACAAAATGCTGATAAAAAATTATCATACCTTAAAACCATAACTATAAAAGTTTGACATATATATATATATATATATATATATATATATATATATATATATGTATGTGTGTGTGTGTGTAGGGAAATCTTTTCTGTGAGCTGAGAAATGCAACTATTAACACAAACCCTTTTGAAAGATTATCCTAGTTATTTTCAATAAATATAAATAAATAATCTCTAATTAGTGTGGCTTATCCTTACTTTCTACACTTATCTTACATCTATTGAACCCTTCTTGTGGAATATATATATATATATATAAACACACACACACATATATATATATATATATATATATATATATATATATGAATGTAATATAATGGAATTTATAATCAAAGAAACTTATTTGAAATGATCACCCGTTATTACAGTGAATGTACCATTTTACCTAGATAACATAAATAGAATAAACAATTGAAGAACATTTCCTGCGGCAGCCCCATTTTCTTGAGTTGTTTATTCTATTTATGTTGTCTAGGCTAAATGGTAGATTCATCATGTGATAACAGGTGATTGTTTCAAATAAAAGTTCTTATATAACGCAATTAGTAATATATATATATATATATATATATATATACACACACAGACAGACATTAGCAAATATTCAATACACATAGGTACAGAGAGAAACTCATGAACTCTTATGTATTAAGACACTCCAGTGAAGGTTGGGTGTAGCGGAGTAATGGTTAAGACAAAATTATAGGCCAGGATAGATGCGGCCTGATGAGAAAAAAAAAAGAATATAAAATAAAAGACCCTGTAATTTTATATCCTATTTTCCTTTGCACGATACAAAGAATCACCAAGTACTGAAGATATTTCTTTTGTTGGTTCTTTTTTGCCCCCATTCCCCCCCCCCACTTGCGACCAAGATTAAAGGGGGGAAACAAAGTATGACTAATTGCGGTAAAGTGAAGAGAAAGAGATAAAAATTCTTCAAGAGAAAGATTACAAGTTGGTGTGGAATAACTTCATTCGGGAAAAGAAGGGGAAAAAAAATACTATTCCGCAGAGATGAGAACAAAAATCGGTTCATTTATGGTTGAGATGCAGGGAGGTATCTGAAAAAAAAAAAAAAAAAAAAAAAAAAAAAAAAAATTCCTGGATCCACCCCGAAACTTGATCAATTCTTTCTGATCCCATGACCAATTCATCGACAAAAAGCCATTGAAATTCATCGAGAAGTATTGGAGATAATGAGTGGACAATAAGACAGACAGAAAAACATGAGTCAAAAATAGGCTTCCAACATTGTTGGCAGAGGTTTGTAGGGGAGATAACTCCAAGTATGGCTAATTACAGTAAAGTGAGAAGAAAAAGAGAAAAAAAACCTTATCTTCAAGAGAAAGATTACTGATTGGTGTGGATTAACTAAACCCAGGAAAAAAAGAAAGGAAGAAATACATTCTACAGAATATACAATCAGTAAACTATGAAACCACTCAGACAGTACCAAACCTCTGTTAATGCCATAAACCAGTGGTTTTAGAACTGGGCTCAGCAGACCACCAGAGGTACATCAAATAATACTTGGTAGTCCGCAACAGTGTTCCCTCCAAACCTGACACTGTGACTCTTGTGGTAGAGAAATAACAACAACATCATCTACTACAAAACTATCAAGAAAAAAAATAATTATTGTACACAGACCAGTACCACAAATTAGAATTTGAGACAGAAGGGGGCTTTCTAGTGCCAAACAATTATTTTTCAAGTAGAATCTCTCAATTCTACACTACTCAAACGTAAATATCTATTCTGATAAAAATTATTAAATCAAAAATAACAAATGTACTTATAATCTGAAGTGTAACACTTGGAATTCTTTTGCTTTGCACAATTGGTGCTACTATAGCATGCGGTCTACCAGACCCAATGTGGTCTCCGTAGACTGCGGTTTATAAGCCTTTTGGCTAAGAGCTAACTGTTGAATTTGTTCTTGGCTTAATATCTTGGTACATCCTTGATGTAGGAACTTCAATATTTATTCAATAGGCACTACTATAGTAGACTGGTCCCTAACCAAAACCCTTTGCCTGCTGTCAGGTAAGACATGTATCAATACCTTAAGATAAATTGTTTCTTAGTATATCTCTGAATTTTTGAGATGAGGTATTATTATTATTTCTATTGATATTCGGACCATCCTCATCTTGGTTGTTTTTCATACAACGTTTCGGCCGTTGCACTCTACGGTCTTCGTCAGGTATCATCTGGTAGATGAGGGGAAGTAACGAACCAAACCCTTTATTTATCCACATGGACACATAGCGCAATGGTTACAGCATCAGACAAATTACTGTAAAGTAATCTGATGGTTCTAGGTTCGATCCTAGTGTTAGACAATATAACAATACTACTAATGCTAAGAGGGGAGTACGGTCAATATACCCCCGTCGGATAAATAAACGGTTCGGTTCGTTACTTCCCCAAATCTACCAGATGATGCCTGGCGAAGGCCGTAGAGTGCAACGGCTGAAATGTTGTATAAAAAACAACCAAGATGAGGATGGTCCGAATATCAATAGAAATAAATAAATTGTTTCTTCTTTGACTTGAAATAGTTCTTTTTATCTCTAAACAACTACTCTTGTTTGAGTCACAAAACATTGGGGACAGATCAGATATCAAGCTGATAAGAACAGATACTACACTTTGCTCTTAGCCAATAGGCAGAGATGTCATGGTCTACAAGGACCACAGAATAGGCCTGGTAGACTGCATACAATAAAAAGATAAAGCATCCTGTCTCTTGACAGATAACCTTCAGTGGGGTAGGATGGCTGGTGACAAAGACCCAGTTTCAAGTCTGGTCAAGACCTGGACTTTATTCCAACAAGTTTTCATGACCATGCCCTCCCTTAGCGGAATGCTAGTCCACCAAAGATATACCTTCACTCTAATACAGCTTAGAGTGTACTCAATTAGCTGCTGAGTGCATATGGAAATTTGTCATCAGTCTTAACATCTGTCATTAGACCTAGACCTTCCCCAGATCTCTCTACCATCCACATCGCAGAGTCAATACTTCCTGAACTTGTCCAGTTTGTCTCATTATCTCATATTCTGTCAGCCTCAGTTCCGCATTCATTATCTGGTGATCTATGTTGTACGTAGTGATATCCAGTGGTTGTCTGCTATTCTTGCAACAAGCCTAGCCCATAGCTATTTGAGTTTCCTAATGGATCTCTCCAGTGCAGATCACGTGGTTTTCAGTTTAAGGTTCCATATTTCAGCCCCATAGGAGGATATATTGGTTGTATACTCTTTTAAGATCTAATAGGATTTTCTTGTTCTTGAAGGTTAAGCTTGCTCTAATGAAGGCTAGCCATCCTAGAGTGATTCTTTGCTTGATTTCTTCTTTAGGGGATTCCATGGAGATTCATTGTCCTAAGTAGATGTAATGGTATTCTTCCTCCAGTTTTGTATTTTACAAAATCTTCTGTGTGTGAGGCACATATTGCTAATCATTACCCTATGCAAGCTGACTTGCACATTTTACAAGCACACAATTCTTTCTACGTAGATAAAAGACATTTACCTTTATATATTTAAAATATTAATCAAACACAGAGATGCTTTTTTAAATTAAAAATTGAAAAAAAACAAAAAAAACTTTGCATACCAATAGATAAGATATTTGATGATTTTTAGTTTTTGTGTATATTATGCAAAAATAATAGAGTACTAATGTTTTAATATCTTTTGCTTTTGAATACATCATTCAATATATCTTAACTTATCTAACCCCTGAATAGTAGCCATGAAGAATGACAGTTTTACATACATATGAATTGGCACTTCTGCTTAGGATACAAATACAGTATCTGCGCACTATGCCTAGTATCAAAATCCTGCTCCCCAGCCTTTTGCCAAAGATCAAAGTGTAGTATCTGCTGTAGTACATTCTTTGGTCGATTTGTGCCAGTGCAATACAGTGGTCGATGAAGCCCTATTGGGGTTCGGTATTACTTGTCCTGTGGCCTCAAAAAATAACCTTGCCCAGTCTCAAGGGATCAGTAAACCACGGAGCAGCACCTCCCCATTATACTAAAAGGGAACATTGGGCTTGCCCTGACACCTTCCCAACACTAGTTGCAGGGACCGGAGCAATTTTTTGAGCTTTATTTATGGAACCCCACATCAAACTGACCTTGTGTCACATCTTGCTCTCGTGGGGAAGATAGTAAACATGAATCGTGTAATATTTGTGCACTCATTGAAATTGTTAAGCCCACAAAATAATACAAGGATACACTTTGCATAAGTAT
>OY735240.1:13325735-13358235 GCA_963457665.1 Thysanoteuthis rhombus | reverse complement strand
ACTTATCTCTTGTTTCAATGTGTGATCTGACATAAACTCTCGGGAGTGTCTATGAGGTACTTTCTGTTCTTATGTAATAATTGGAAGATAAATCAACCAGAGATCATCCTATTTGAGTGGAAAACGAATAGATAAACAGAAAAATTAGCACATGAGCTAACATGATTAGGTAGTAATTTAGCATGAATAAGTATCAGACCATTTATAATGGGAGATCCAATAAGGATCGAATCCACTAACAACAGCCAGAAAGATGAGCTCGCTGATCCATTTTTTTTTCTAGATGTGGCTACACATCTCTATAGGACGCTTTTTGGTCAATCCGTCGGTCGGTCCCGATTACGTTAATTGACGTAATGAAAGGATGTAAGGAAGAGGTGTGATGTCATTGAAAAGGCGTGACTTCTTTACAAGGTTTACTCTGATCAAGTTTTTTTTTGCCAGCTGCTATGAAGTCGTAATAGAATTACGAGGTCCACATTTTTGTATTCAAAAGAAAAGGAAACTTTAAAATAATAATCATTTACGATTTTTATTGAAAACAATACTCGTGGAATATTTCCTTATCGCAATATTTTACAAGTATCAAAATCAATTGACACGAAGAAAGACTACTAGCTCTTTGCCCTCTTCCTTCCCTCCCTCCCACCTACCTCTCCTGATGGTGGACACATCGTTGAACTTCTAATTCTCGTCTTTCAGATGACGTACTCGTTAATCCAAGTGGAAAAAATGTCAGATATTTGGATAGAGATTTTTTTTGTTTCGTTATAGAAAAGAAAAAAATACGGAATTTGTTTACCGAGAAGAGAGCATACCTTGGAACGGTGGTCAGGGAGTAGTTTTTCAGCAAAATTCTTCCCACCCCCGCATCATGGAAGGCTCTAGTGTTACGACCGGTGAACCGAGAAAATCACTGTTCATTATTAGAGCAGATTATTGATTCAATTCGGTGTCTGTCTATATTCCTTTAGTCTATTACTAAATTTGATCTTTATGTCTCAGACTTGTGAGAGAGGAGTAATGAATGAATTATAGCTATAGTAAAGGTGGAGTCCTTTTTGCTTCCATTCAAGCATAAACACCCACTTCCATTCTTACCCTTGTTCATTTTATCACGATGGTGAGTGGGAGAGTGAAAACAGAAAGAATCAAAGATATGAGGAGAATTTGAATTTTATTGTGGTAAGGTACTATGCTTTTGTTCGAGGGGATACCAATAGACGCCTCGCCTTCTTTACCGACCTTGTGAGCGGTGAGACATCAAAGGGGGAAAAGAATTATAATACTCAACGTGTTAAAACAAATAAAGTTTTATTTGTGGGACAAAATATCAGAGAAGAAACATAAATTAGAAAGCGTAACCGTCGTACATATAAACAAGCAGAATATTATTTACGATTTTTCAAGAACCTGATGAATTGAGTTACAAGACACGTGTTCGGTCATCTATCTTATGATATACTGTGTATGCTGGTGTGGCCGTTACCGGGAAAAAGGAGCATGATATTTCAATTTGAATTCCCCTACGTTCTATTTTGCCTCTGAAGCCAAACACCGCCCACCTCCACCAGTACGGCAACCCCTAACCTATCCCATATAAAAAGAGAAATGAGGAAGCTATAAGACAGAAGAAAGGGGGGAAAAGACAAAATATGGCTCGCCTGTCCCCTTCCTACTGTATACAAAGTGGTTCGCGTCCTGATGAAGAGGGCATCCAATCAGTCACCTTTGTATACAGCCCCTTGCTACCAGCAAAAGCACCTCAACCCTACAATGTAAGTAAGAGTTGGGAAAGGAACAAGTGAGACTTGGACTATTTTGTTTTGAAAAGGGATGATATTCTTCTCATCGATTAATTTAGTTAAAAATCAAAATAGGACAGAGATCTTTCGCTTTATGTCACCGGAAAAGTACACGTAAAAATGACGGTTTTTTTTCATATCAAGTATGGATAGAAATATTCTAAAATATCAATCTATTTTGAATAACGTTTCAAATCTCACTCTCTCCTCGCTGCAGCTAAGTCACAGACACAGTAGGCGGTGTCTGTGCATTAGCTACAGAAGTCAGTCACACTTTAGCTGCTCGCCACACAAGTCTTCCTCCCTCTCACTAATCAGCTTTAAAGTGGGAAGAGAGTCGAACTTACGACTCCACCGTGATGCAAACAGACAATTATAACATTAGACCAGCTAGGTGACAATGGTTGTAATATGTACAGATGATATAATCTATATTGTATACGCCGTCATTTCCGACGGCCCGGGTATACGTATACAATATTCATTGTCATGAATAAGATCATCAGCAAGTCCATAATACGTGGATGCAAAAAATTATTCAAAGCCCAAATGTCTCAACGGTCATGCGCAAAAAGACTCGTGTCTGATGTTAGCCAGCGTATTGTTGTAGTCAAGGCAACCGATCAGGGGGGAAAAAATCGTTTCCAGGGCAACCGCTTGGAAATAGTGGAACTACGTCATAATTGCTTTTCGCTCAATCTTCCACGACTGATTTTGTAGGCAGCTGTGTTGCCAATTTCATTTCCAGTTTACATCTAAAATCGAGTCGAAAAATATCTAAAAAAACATCTAGATTCTCCGTATTCACAGTCTGCAGCAAATTGATATGCACACTTGTAATATTTTTAAGAATTTTTCAAAAAAGATTTTCAGGTATGCAAATCAAAATAGAAGCAGATAAAGGCTTGATATTAATTCTATCCAAAATGAAAGCATGAAGAAATAAATGCTTACAAGAATTTTACAATCACTTTAAAATATCAACAAACTATTTTATAAAAATCATGAAAATGTGAGATGTGCATAGTACTGTACATCTAAAATCCAAGAAATTGCAGAGTCGCATTTAACGGTCTGCTCTTAATATGCGTTGAGCTTTTACATAAATCGACGACTTTAATTTTATAACAACTTTTGTAAAACAATCTAATAAGATTTGCGTCATCTTGTGGAGACCATTATTGTAATGAAGTTTTTGGGTTGTTTTTTTTTTTCTCATTCGCAGCGACGCTCGAAAATTACGCTGAAAACGCTACATACAAATTTTAAAGGAATTCTTTACTTCGAATCTGATACATCGTAAAGCATGCCTAAGCCGTAGACGTCAATTACTCCAAACTTCCCAAACAATTTAACCCAGGAATTTTTTCTTAAAAACGAAAACAAAATAAGGATTCTTCAATCTTTATACATCCAGTGCTGTACCTGAGAAAGATTTCAAAAGTCAGTCACAAATGATTTATATTCGAAAATAAATTATATCCAGCATATATGTCTATGGTGCAGTTGGTTAGTGCTATCATTTTGCGATCGAGTTATCGGTGGTTCGAATCTACCCAAGAACTGTCTTTGTTAAAAGCAATAGTTATAGTTGAAGACATTGTGTGTACATGATAATATTAAAGAAAACAGGACCAGTAAGAAAAATGTGTACCTGCACAATGTGTTAATATAATTATAGAGAAATTCTTGTTCAGTACTTTCAACATAAAAGACGAAAAAAATATCAATTCAGTGACAAAATTAAACAAACTTATTTTACTAAGTTTAGTTACGTGTTGGTGTATACAATTATGAATAGCCATTTTTTGTCACTGCGCTAATTTTTTTTTTTTTCGTTTATTTCATGTTCAGTATTTTCAGTTTTTACAATTATATTAATACATTGCATCGGTACGCTTTCTTGTTACTAGTATATGCAGAGTTGGACCCAGGATTTTGAGCTAGGGAAAGGGCCCGATCTTTTTCTATTCTGTCTAATTAAGCAATAGATATACATTTGTTTTTAAGGTTAATCACAAATAACCAAGAATATTCTGGATTTGGATTCAAATATCTAGATCCAGAAATTTTATAAAAGAAAGTTCAATTGTACTTTGTTCGAACGAGGGGAAGGATTTAGACCCCCCACCTTATAGATCCGCGTCTGATACGACGAAATAAATTGAATTAAATGCGACTTGAACCGCAAACATTCACTATGTTGAAATATTACCCAATTTATCAAAAATATTGCTTATTTCATTGCTTTGAATTAAATGAAAATATCTCTTCTTTATTAGAGATCATCTAAATAACAAATTCTGACATCTAGACGCAAATGAAAACATCTAGATATAGATGAAAAATATCTAAATTTGCAACATTGATAAGCAGTGACAGGTACACCAGGGTGAGAGAAGAGAGGGTTGTCGGAAATGACGCTCTTCAAAAGAGTAACCGCACTTTTACAAGTCTGGGCTTTCTTATTTTGGCGTCGGAGGCCGAATGGCTTTTCGCGTCTGAGAGTGTGATGGATTATCTCCCCTCCAGGCCCCTAGCTTCCTCCTTAACCTTACGACCACTGCTCCTTCTCCGATAAATGAAGTGACGGTGTCTCACGTTAAATAGCATACCGTTGTACTATGTATCATGGTGAATGGTTCCTGTTTTGCCTCTACAGACAATGGAACGTCCCCTCTAGGGTGCATGCCTAGACGAAGCGTGTGGAGATCCTGGGATGCCTAGTCGTCAGAGACCCCCCTCTCAGCCTTGCTGCTATAGCCAAGAGGAAAGCAGAGACCGATATATCAGCTCAGATTCAGTAGCTGATGGAAGGACTCAAATTTGGCATCAAACTACCTTTAGGGAGAGCTCTACTCCCTAGTTTGAAATCAGAGTTGTCCTTCTCCTAAACTGGTTGCCCTTCCAACGCTAGAGAGCTAAATATGCGCTACTATCTTATCCATAGCTGAGAGAATAGACTGAGACATGCATTTTTCAAGGCAAAATGTACTACATTTATAATATCAAAGATATATGACCAATAACAACGTTATTAATCACTAATACCAGATACGAAAGGAAATGAATGCATAAGTACTGAATATCTCATAAAATATACAAGTGTACACTCAAACCATTTTTTTCTTGCTCCAAGGTCACCCCCCAGGCTTAAGCCTAGGCCTAATAGATAATTCGCCGCTGTATTCAGCATTTTATAGGCAGATAAAGAAACAACAGAGTGCGAGAGGGAAGGATATCGGAAACGGTGCTCTTTAGAGGAGTAACAGCGCGTTTGCAAGTCTGGCCTTTTCAATAATGGCGCCGCTAGCCGAATTGCGACGAAGCAATAGCCAATGCCATCGATTGTTTGTCAAAGACCTGGAAACTTGCCAACCTGTATCAATCTTTCCATCAACATTCGGTCATCCGCACAATAATTATCAATATGTTTTGTGCACTGTCACGCAAAGGGACGTAACTCTAGTATGATGGCGTAATGGTGGAATTGTATGTTCTGATGAAGTAGCAAAAGGCTGGATTTAAAGAATTAAAAACAAAATGATTATTTCTTATCCGTTCGTGGTCAACAGAATGCTCTTCTCCAAGCTCGCTGCAATGCAGATCTATCTACGTAAGTGAAATGCCAGATGTATCCATATACGCCGTCATTTTGAATGGCACCAGTAAACTAATATCATAATAAGCAACATGTCTCCACACTTCCGTCAATAAAACACTTCAAAAAACTAGAAAGCACTCAAACTGCATACCCCCGACAACGCCAAATACTAAAATTGAATGAAAATCAATTGACAAATAGTTACGAAGCAGGGGAGGTTAATTAATGTAAATAATCACAGGATCCGTCACAAAATTTAACCAATTATTTCTTACCCTATGGCCAACCGTTAGTCCAAATGTCATTAGAATTCATTGAGAACTTCTTGGGAAATTCTATTGATAAACATGAGTGAATACATTGGTGAAATTCAAGGATCTTCCAAAAATCTAAATAATTCTTCTTTCCTCGGTACTCACTCTTCCGCAAAATGTCATTGAAATTCATAGAGAAGTGTTGAGATATCGTGTAAACAGACAGAAAGACACACGAGTGAATACATATACCTCTTCAAATTTGGTAGGCAGGGGTGAATTGAGAAAAATAATGTACTGGGTACGGGTGAACCGAAGTGGGCACAGCACCCCCAAACTCATTCAGTCGGCAAATTAGAAAGGATATAATTCAATTTCGGGCTTAGTTTAAAGTATTACGATTAGTTTCCAGGTTCAATAAATTATTATTTGATTCATATAATTATGAATAAAAAAAAGTTCAATCGTTTTTTGTTGTTACTTGCAACTTTTACCCAAAATCTAACCCTGACCTCTAACCCTATTATATCCTTTATAACTAAATTCAATAAAATACAATTCCAAATGGTCACGTTTTCTGCTTTCATTTATTCCTTAATACGCTAGTAGAAGTAGCTGCATAAGTCGGCGTTACTTGTTACCCCTTGATATTTTTATCAACGAACCAGTAACAAAACTTTACCTGAGATTTTTCAATAAATCTGAAGATGATGTTCAATTTCTTCACCTTTTCTTGGTGGACAAACCTACGTCGTTGGCAAATTAGAAACGCACACCCTCCAATAATTTTGGAAACGCCCACTTGGGTATATTAAAGACCTGTGTCCCCACAACAGAAAACGATTAGGTACACCCCTGCAAGTGGAAGCCAGTATTCTGGGGGAACACTTTGGATGTCTCTGCTTTCCAAATCCATAGTCAGCGAGGGTTTTGTTATTTGGAAATAAAAAGGTTTTCATGAGCGTTTCGTCTTGTTAGTGTTTTTCCAATGTTGTTAAGATGTATAATAAGATTAATTTTAAGGAAATTCATTTCTTTCTACGTTTATGTCTTAACTTCTAAATGGTGCAAGAATAAGAAGGTATTCGACAAAGCACCACTTTGTCAAATAGGTCGTGTACGAACAGGCAGCGCAGCGAAAGAGCCGTTGGCTGACCAGGTCGACAATATGGCGACCGACGTAACCACAAAACTACCATATAAATATTTGCTTCATTTTTTCACGCTCCCCCCCCTCTTTTCGATGTACATTCCTCCAAAAACCTGTCAAGTCTATCTCTCTTTTTCCCCTCCTTGAAACGCCATGAGCTATCGTGACGTAATAAATACAAGGGTAGCGGTTACGCACTTAAATTATTACGAAAATAAATGCGTTTAATGGTCAACAGAACGCTATTCTCCAGGTTCAAAGCAATGCAAATCTCTTAACGTACATAAAATGCAATGTCTATCCATATACGCCGTCTTTTTCGACAACACGGTTAAACCAGTTATAAATATAATACTTGTATTTTGTCATTAATATTTGCATTAATTCCTGACCATTGACCAGCGACAGTTGCGTGTGCAAGAAAATAACATCCGGCCACGCGGGTGGCATGTTGTAGACAGGAGGGGACAAAAAGAGCAGTGTTGTCGAGGGTGGGGCGTGAGGGAAAGACCCATACTAAAATATAATGGTCGTACATGCAAACCAGCTTAGAATGATATACAGATCTGTAAAAGCGAACCTTTTCAGCAAGGTGTGTCGAAATGTTAGAATAATCCTGTTAGCGGGGTGTTACACGTATACACGTATTTTTGTTCTACATATACACTTAAAGATGTGAGGCCTATTCTTCTAATATCTATAAAACTAGGAGTTAGATGAAATATAACTTGAAATTTCGAAATATTCTTACAAAACTAGGATTATAAAACTAGGATTATAAAACGAAACGAGCTTGGCTGCGCTATTGTACAACTCCTTTGCTTCATCAAAATCTAAAAAAGGTGAACAAAACAGAAATCATTTTTCCATTCAATATTATTCTTAATGTCCCGTTTCAACTCCTATATCAATTGTTTCTGTGAATGGGATATGCGAACTTTAACAAAACAAATCGACACAAGTTAGGCTTTAGAAATGAATTCGTCATCAGTTATCGCGTACGTTGCTGTGTTACTGTTATTCGTACAGAACGTCACTGATTTTGGTCTGGTCATTGTTATATACGAAAATAAAGTAAAAACTAAATAGTAGGAGTTAGAAAAAACAATTAAAATATTTTTCTTTTCCAAGTTCAAAGCGTGTCATTTAGAAACCTACAGAGCGTCACTGCTGACACGCGTGTCATAAGTTCGCCATCACTAAAAATAGATAATTATCTTGACTATTGGCTGCACTGGCTCCGTTATAGTTAGGATATATATTCTTTTTCTTTTTTGTGCACAATTCATAAAATAGTTACCGATCTGTGTTAATCACACAGCTATCAGAAACACTATTGTACACAGACCTGTACCACATTGTAGAATTCAAATTATTGTAGTTCATTAATTAGTCTAAAAACCAACAGCTAAAAAATAGGGTCGGCCAGAATATTCCCTTTCTAGAAGGGGTCCTTGAGTTTTCAAAGTTAAGCTATTGCAGTACAAATTAATATAACGAGGTATAAGCCGAAAACCATAACATGAAATTATAAGACCTTGAACAGAGCAGTCTTGAAGAATACAGAAAATTTTGGAACTAATTGGCTGCACTATTGAAGTTATACGTGTATATTAGAAACCTTCGATCAAAATTCAATATTGGAACTAGGATTAACAAATCTTTGATAGATGTTTATACCTCCCTACAGAAAATCGTCGACCATAATTGTCAAATATGTTTCTCCAGTTTTCAAGTTGGTCTGGCTGGTTGTGTGGGCGTATATATATATATATATATATATATATATATATGGCTGCACATAAATATAGATAAGGGTATATACGTACATTGATTTTATAAATGTAGAATTTTATATACACATTAGCATATATCCCTAAAAAAAATGGCGGTGGTCTTTATGGATGAATCAGCACGAAGGAGCCTTAAGTTTCTTATATGATGTAAAATATCTTTCGTAAATCCAGTATCCCGATTCCAAATTTCTTCTAAATGTTGTGATCTGGCATAAAGTCTTGAGAGTTCCTGTGACGTTTTATCCATTGTTATGTCATAAAAGCCTATCCCATTTTACTACCACCCTATAATTGTTTTTATCAGCCGTGTTAATCTATTTCCGATGGGCCAATCCATTATAACTTGGAGGTTATAACAGGAACAAGACAAAACAGAGATACAACCAGTCATACAGATAAACACTAATTTGCAAAGATGGCTTCTATATGGTTAGATAACGTTATAGATCTGCACATTTGAGAGATTTTATTTTTCTCAGGAGGATAATCACATGTTGTATCCCACGCTATCAAAATCAGGCAATAAAAGTGTTAAACTTTGAGAAATCGTGGGTCACGAAATAACAGAATCCAATGAGAAACCATCAACCAAAACTGTCAACATAGGTTTCTTCAGCTCTAAAGTCAGCCCAGCTATATATATATATATATATCATAGTTAAATAATTGAGTCATCCACAGATAGCTGTTCCGTTGTATTACAACTTTTCAGTGTGGCTATAGACTATCCTTTATCCAATCCAGTACCACAAGGTAAGATCGAAACCTTCGTTTCAGACCCAGAGGCTGGCATTTTACCTCTGCCCTACGCAGAACTGGACGAACAGTAAAGATTACATCCAATTCCCCATCTACCAGAATGCTCTATTCCAGTGCTGGAGGAGCATTGCTTATAGCTTATAATGAGCGACTTACCTTACTTGAAGAGTGCTCAAGTGAGCGTTAATTATAACACACACACGCATATATCTATATAACACGTACAGGCCGCACCAATGAAGCTAGGGGGCTGAAAATTTAAATCTAAATATTTACTCATTAGACTAGACTATCGTTTTGTTTTTTTTCAACTCCCAAAAAGTTTGTAGTCGGCAATTCAATTTACAATTTAAGTTAATGCTAAATTGATCTCTTAGCTTGCGTCAGTCCGTTTTTTGGGAAATTCAGACATTTTTACTGATCACTGGCCAACAAAAGTGCCCACTGGTATGTTTAGAGGGGGGGTGTAACTATAGTCACAATATTTTTTTTTTATCGAAAGACGTTCCGTTGGAAATGCAAAATACACACACTCATACATGTACAGTACATGAATAGGTGTGTACGTACGTGTGTATATGTACATGTGTGAGTGTACGTACGACTATGTGTGAGTGTATGTTTTAGTGTACCCACGGGTACACGTAGGTGTGTACGCCTACCTACGGGTACACGCAGGTGTGTGCACGTACCTACGGGTATATGTATACGTGTGCACGTACCTACAGGTACACGTATACATGTGCACGTACCAACGGGTACAGGTATACGCGTGCGCGTATGTACAGACACATGCATATGCGTGTGTATGTGGCAGGTGTGCGTACGTTAATTTGTATAGTGTATACGTAGTATGCATGTGTATATGCATATGTGACATTTATGTGTGTGTGTGTATGTGTGTTTGTTTTGTATTTCCGGTGAACGTGCCACGGCTGTAAACTATTCTATAAGTGCAAAAAACAAACAAGAATCATTCTTTACTTCATAAGGCTCCCCTCCTCCTCCCATTCATGTTTCCATGTTTTTCCCCTCCTACCGAAGAAGTTCTTTTTATCAGCCACTTTTGTTTTTCTAAAAGCAATCAAGCAAACCCGGAATTTTGAAAAAACATGATTCGAAAAAAGGTTTTTCTCCTGTCAATCCCCCTTTGTTTCGCAAGGTAATTAATTACTGGGTCGTTACGCGCCCTCCCCCGACCTACAGACTGCAGTCTAGAACTAGAGGGAGCAAAGAAGTTCTGCTTATCTCAGGAACAGTGTTGCCAATTCAAGAAATATTTTGGCGCTAGTAAGACTGCTAAAAAGAGCTAATTTTTTTTAAAAGTGCCCCCTCTCTTGAAAAAAAAAAATGCCACAAATGGCCAAGCTGACCAAAAGATGCTGAAACTGGTAAAAAAAGAACACGCAAAAATAAACAGATAAATAAATTAAATAAATGAAATTAAAAAAATTGGTCAAATTGTTCAAACACGCCCGCGCTAAAATAGCGCTTTTCTGCACTACCAAAAGAAAAAACGCACTCAATTTACCACAAAAAGCGCTAGTTTTGCCAAAATTACTCAGGAAATCCTACCATTAGAGAACTTTGCGTAAATAACTACCTTTTTTATGAATTTTAAGACTCCCCTTTATTCCAATCAACAAGGGATATCAAGAAAAAAATGGATTCCTTCTGGTCATTCTTCGTTTAGTCAATAGGGTTGCTACTCCCCCACCAACCTTCCATTTATATAAGCTACAACAAAGAATAATTGAAAATAATCCTTTCAGACGATTTTATGGACACAGGTCGCTTTTTGCCAGAAGTCTGTGGTAATTGCTACTAATTATAATATGATAGAATTACGTTAAAACCAAGTCGCAGTCGTTTAAATGAATTAAAATCTTTAGAGTTAAAACTTATTACACACAAGCAATAACAAAAAGATTACTCAATCTAAAACGATTTCAATAAGCAAAACTGCTAAGGAAAATCCGAACCTCAGGATGCAGAGCTATACTCCATCTTGCAACTTACATCCCCACTACCCTTAAGCCAAAAACATTCGTAACTTATATTTTTACCTAATAACAGTACCCCCTCCTCATCCCGTTGGGAACCACTGCTCTGCGCTACGTTTCGTTAGCATGTAGGTTTGTCCGAAGTGGAGTTACTACCCTTACGTCTAAGACTTTTTAGTTTATCCAGACTTGGGACAGCCAAGCTGAAGGGTTTATGTATCTGTCAGAATAATCTTCTCTTAGATGAAATACCTTACTGCTGGTAGGAGAAGTGCTCATGCCTATCCCAAGAACTGTTGAGCATTGATTCGGAGTGAAAGTAAACAGCTTCTGGAAATATAGGTATCAAGAATAAACCTGGAGGGGGTCCCAACCTGTTCTTAATCATATAATTCAGCAAAAGTCCGACCCCTACGAGACAGCCAACGACAAAAACCACACAACATAAACCATTTGATTTCCTATGTCCTACAACTAGGATGCCGAGGCAGGTTTTGAGCAAGCTCTTGAAAATAAACTACAACAAGATGTTTTTCGGGAGGGGGTCAATTTACATAGTAAATTCATCCTGGAATGGATACATTTTTGTGCCCACGTTGTGACATAATTTTTATGATGCTGGCAGCGTCTGTAGGCATGTTTTTGACTTCTTGTTTCTTTTCCATCGATTCCTTGTTTTAGCAGCAATTGACTTCGCCAGTCAGGGCACGTGTTCAGAGTAGCCATGAAGAATTATCGACAATAGTTACCAACAAACAACATTCAGCACTTTCTGAACACTAAGACTTGAACAATGACCGTATCACATCTTGGGCAGTGTTGCTAATATCAAATTTGATCTTTTTTCGGCTAAAACCGTTTCAAAATAACTAAAATCAGCTACATTTCTTCTACTTTCGGCTAACTTTATGGCTATAAATGTTATACTCATTCAAAGCCTGATTATCAAATATAATAACTGTATAGTAAGATTCCAGAACAAATAATTGAAAATTGTATATTTATTTTTATCTAACTTATTAGATTTGTGAGAAAAAGAAGTTCCAGTGAAAATTTGGTTTATCGATTTAATCAAATGATATTCCTATTGCTTTTACAGACTGATTTTCGTTTCTTCCCACTTTTTTTCGTTTTTTTCAGCAAAAGTAACTATAATAGGGAAGGCGATTGAATTGGCTCAAAAATGGGTGACTCGTAGTTTTATTTTTTGGGACTGCTTCAAAAATGGTTAAATTTGTTCCACTTTCCGTTAACTTTATGGCTGAAAATATTGAATACATGTCTTTAGAGTAAGCTATAAAATGAATTTAGATCGGATAATTATTATTATTATTTATTTAAATGGCAAGATTTTTATCACGGATTTTTATCAGAGAAATAGAAAAACAAGAACCGTGAGTTCAACGATGCGTCCACCGTCTATGATAATAGAAGGAGGAGGAGGAAGAAAATGAGCAAGTAATTTTTCTTTGAGTCAATCGAGTCTAACACTTGTAAAATATTACGGTATGGACATATTCCGAGGAAATTATTTTCAATAAAAATCGTAAGTGGCCCGTTTATTTATTTTTTTTTTTTTTAATCTCAAAAATGCCGAACTCGTACATTCTATCAGGACATCGTACCAGTTGGTTTCCTAATGATGTCACACCTTTAATAACATGTATTCCTTGCTTCCAATTTCTGTTGTAACGTAACGGGGACCGACCAACCGATCGAAAAGCGGCTTATTAAGATGTGTGGACATGCCTAAAAACCGGTTAGACCTAGCCGAAAAATGCCCTAATTGGTATCCTTGATCTCAAGATAATTCCGTTCTCTGTGCCGATAACCGTTCCGCCATCCCTAACCTCGATGACCAGGTTCGCCTCTACTTGACTGAATGATAAAGGCAACAACGGCAATGTTTTGATAATCAGCTGTTATAAAAAGTGTACTCTGACATGAATGAAGTTCAGTGAGGCATGTCCCTCACTCAATACAGTCAAAAAGGTTTAACTGCGTTAAGGTCAAACTCCTTTGCTTCATTAAAATCTAGAAGGTAAACAAAACAGAATCTATTTCTCCATAGAGTACCTTTCCAAAACTACGTGTCCCATTTCAACTCCTTTATTATTAGTTTTTGTAAATGAGATATGCAAGCTTTAGCTCAACAAGTTGACTTCATTAAGGCTTCAGAAGTTGAAGTGAATTCGTCATCAGCGTTCGCTTATGTCACTGTGTCATTGTTATACGTGTATGACATCACTGGTTTTTTGGTCTGGTAATTGTCATTAAATATGAAAATGGAGTTAAAACTCAACAGTAGGAATTTGACAATTAATAAAATGGATAGACAGAAATCAGATAGCGTTGAATTTAATTTGCTTTTTTAAAAAGTGATATTTGTGACCTTTACAGATTTATTTTTTGCGATCTCGGAAAAATGTTAAAATGTACATCGAAGTGCTTAACAGGAAATAAACAAAATTCATTCCTCTCACTCTCACCTCCTCTCTATGAAGGATACCAAAGTACTCATCTTAGAGAACCGTAGCGTAAAAAAAGTATTGTAAAAAAATAATTCGATCGAAAAATAAATTCTATTTACGACATCTACAGGAAAAGTTCAAAAATCGAGTGAAAAAATCTTGATGTTATTAACAGAGTCGTGAAAATAAGGTCCAAAAAGCTTTTTTCAATAATAGAAAAAAACATTTTTAGAAGGGGTTTAGTAGAGTACCGGTGCCCAATTTCAAGTGGGTAGACAAAACGATACGGCCAGGAGCGTCGAAACACACAGCCATACAAAAAGGGATAGAACCCTGCACCACCTTTGACGGCCACAGTCATTCAATTTCTTCTCAGTTTTTCCTTATTCGACTATCTCTCCTCCTTTCCCACAAGATAAGAGTTATTTCATGCCTTTCCACGAGCAGAGCCTCGATGACCATACTTAACTTGACCGAGAGACCGAGTCAACAAAAGTAATATTTTGATAATCAGCTGTTGAAAAAAAAAAAAAAAAAAAAAAAAAAAAAGAGTACTCATGGGGGAGGGGGTTCGATCCGCTCTGCCTCGTGAGACCAGCTTCTGTCTTTCTCTCAATGTCCAGAGATGTGTTGGTAATTTTCCAGGTCAGAGAGAGAGAGGGAGAGATTGTGCGGTGGGGAGCTATCAACCAGGGTTGGGGGGGGGAAGGGCTCTCAGGATCTTTCCCCATATGTTCAGCGGTTAACAAATCAGGTTTTGTTTACTCATGTCAACAGTCCAGCCGGTGTGTGTGGAGCGGTAGGGTGGGGGGACAGGAATACCGGGAGAATGTGCTTGGCAAGAACAAGCCAAGCAGGCAATGCAATCAGCGCTCCCCACCCCCGCCTTCCGCACTCAACACAGACCAATTTTTCATTTTTCAAATCTTGACCCTCACAAAAGGTCAAGTGATATATACATATATACTTATATACATACAGACACTGTACAGCTTCCTTATAAGGACAGGAAGAAGTAGACAAATATTTACTGTCATTCTACGCAATAAGATAAAAATTACCTAAGTGAAAAGAAGACAGGGCAGAGACTGTGCTTTAATGCAGTGGAATTAAACTTGCTGCTTCTATCAGGTTGTTGAATATCAAATGCCGGTTTTACATAACTAGCCCGGTGTCAGTTCCAAAAGTGCAAGTTTAGAAGGGACTGGACTTGATGAAGTGTGGAGCAGCCTGCCATATTAGCCACGTAAAATAATTTTCCGCCCGTCGTATGACACTAAGGCTTCGAAGTATTTCAGGTACTTCATTTCAGTGTTGCCAATTTCGATATTTTATATCTAAAATTAGAACTATAATTTCAGATAAGAGATCTATAACCTGTTGAGTTTTTTTTTCTTTTTTCCAAGTTTTTTTTCATTAGATTTCTCGAGAACCGTTGATCCAAACAACGAACTCCACAAAGCAATGTCTGGTGTATTGAATAAATACAGCGAATATCAACTTTGCATAATGGCCAGTTATCGAGTTATCTCGGTGTACACACAGATTCATTTGAATTCCAATCATCGTTAGATAGAAAATGTTTCAAGATTTACTTATATAATTGCATTTTTCCAGATTCAGTGAAAATAGAGATACAATTCTTTATTATCCGAGCCTTCAAAAATCAATCTAAATCTCGTACATATGTATTCATCATAAAAATTGCATAATCGTCATTGTTTCAGAAGTCGGCGTGCGCAGACATGTTGCTTATGAACCATATAATTCCGAGTCAACTTTCTCGTGTGAGAAATATCATATTACTAGCATTGAATCCGTAAAAGAATGACGAGATTATTAACGTATGGATGAATTATACAAATATATATACATGGTATAAATGTATTTATTGCAAACAAAATGGAGATTGTGTTTTCCTTCGATTTAAATTAGAACGAAAAAACTTTGATAAAATTGAAGATGAAAGTCAGTGAATCTCAGTAAAGTTTTTATTTAATTTTAATTTCTATAGAAACTGTCTAGTGAGTAGCTTGCGTGGTGGCAGTCGGGCGTAAAGTCTGAGGTGACAAACACCAGGGTATTTGGTGGGGAATATCGGAAGGCAGCAGTGTTTATCTTCTTACCGCGCTTTCTTTTTGATTTTAGAAAAATGCACCATTTTCCTCACGATAGAATATGAGTTAGTCCTTTATATAATAATAGGATTTGTTTCTCCTATTGCATGTTATGATTCTAAGTTTTCTATTTATTCTTCGAATTATTACACAAAGTGCAACCTTAAAATTCCTGGAAATTAATTATTGTAGGAAAATAACTTGACCTGGTACCTAGTTCCCACTGTTGTCTTCGAAGTATCCCCCTTGAAAATATATGCATAGCCCAAAGTCCATTTTCCGCGATTAAATGCATCCCTGAAAGGCCTCAAGTGCGATGGTTTAGAGCAACCCCCTCTCTACGATTTTTTTTCTGAATTTCATCAATTGAGTTGAAAGACACCTTTTCAGTCGAATTTTCAGGTTGGGAAACAGGGATAAGTCGCAGGGGTAAGGTCAGGCGAATAGGGTGGTTGGGGAATAACTACCGTGTTATTGGAAGCCAGGGACTACCAGGCAATTCAGCAGTCTCGGTACAAATAATGCAACTAAACGCGTTGAACGCTCCTGTGCGACAGTCCTACGATATCATGAACATCATGGATAGTTCGTATGCAATCTGCAAGGATAGCCTGGTACACTTTTTCGACGTTTTCTGAAGTTCCGCTCGACGACAGTCGTTCGGGATGGTCATCGGCTTCGACGGACGCTCGACCTTCCTTCCTTTCTTCCTTGGAATACTTGTACCAGAAAAAAAGTTCTGCTTTCGGGCATTGTATTGTCAGTTGTCACCAAAGGTTTCCCTGGAGCAAGTGTCGAGTTTCTGAATCCATTTTGTTGATCCTGATGCAGAACTTCATTCAGGTTCCTCACTTCGTGATATCCACCATTTCAAAACCGCTAAACAAGACGTTACAAAACTGAGCTTAACTAAGCATCACGTATACCAACGCACACGACCGTTAGCACACTGACGCATGAAGGGTGCTGCTGGTCCCCACCTGGTGACAGAAGGCCGAACTGGTCACTGTTTGCTCCCACTGTTAAAATTCCTGGAACTTCTGTTAGCACTTCGTACACCAATTTATTTGAACTGGTGTCAATCTCATTTGTTATAGTCACAATCATATCGGCCATTGTACCCTCTGGACCTTCAGATGCCTACTCTATTTGATAACCTTCTGGAAAAGCTTCAAATTAAAACCCTTATTACATCCAAGAGAGTAATTGTTCTCATTCGGCTATCCATGCTGGGGGGATAATTTGTATCTGTTAAGGAAGAATTAACTGATACAAGATATCCTCTGGCACGGATAACAGAGTGAGAACAATCCGCCAACATGAATTGAACAAAGGGTTCCGTTTGAAATTCCCAAAAGGTTACCAATTACAACAGCCAACTGGAGAAAAGGGATGGCCAATCGATTGTGGCTACAACGACCAGGATGAGGACACGTACTCCAATAAACCATGTACGGTGGTGGCAGAGGTATACGCTTCCTGAGTGCTTTCGAGGCAAGAGAGGTATATGTATCACCTCATTTCTTTCTCTTTGACTTTTCCTTTCCGTCTCTTTGTCTGTCCACACAATATCCCCGGAAGTTCTCAATGCATTCCAATGAAAGTCAGTGGAAAGGTGAGCAATGGGCCACGAGAGAAGTTATTACATTTTGTGACAGATCCATACTTCCCTACATCGTAGCTATCTTTCCATACCACACACTATCCCCAAAAGTTCTGCCTGTCCATACAATATCTCGAATAAAAAAAATTAAAAAAAAAACAAAAAAACACTATGCATTTCAAAGAAATTTTGAGTAAATGTGGAAAATGGGTAACGGAAGAAATCTAATTTGGGGGCGGATCCATGCACAAGTATCTTCCTTACGTTGTAGTAACAATAGCATTGGCAGAGGTATGCGCTCTCTGAGTGCTTTCTAGTTTTGATTTAAATCTGCTGCCAAGACTGGTGGTTGGGATTAGAAACTGCTAACCAAAACTGACATCAGTTCTTAGGTTGGTCTGGCTGACTATGTGAATATCACACGCATAGGTCACATTAATGGAGATAGAGGGCTGAAAAATTTAAACATTTATCTACGTCTAGACATAGTTTATTGTTTTGTTGTTTTTTTTCATAATTCACCTCTTACTCAGGGTTTGCTTTACAATGCAAGTTTATGCTAAACTGGACCTTTATTTTGTGCCTGCTTGTTTTTTGGTTTTTTTTTGTTGAAAATTCAGACTTTTTAGTGATCACTGTCCAACCAAAAGGTGAGAGAAGTAATTTCATTGATCACTCCTCTTCATTTTTTTTTTTTTTTTAATTGATCAACCCCAACAAAACATGCTACCAAAAGACGTTGGTTACAGGGCGATTTCTTTTGAGGAACTAACCAGACTATGTTCTTTGTCTTTCTACAATTTCTGCCGTGTTGAGAGGAGGTGAGGGTTGGAGATTGGGGGGAAGGGGCGAGCAATTCTTCGATTGGATAAGATGCGTTTAGGGTAACCATGGTGATGACAAGATGCGTCATTTTATTGTTTGGTTTCCACCAGCTTCCAGGCAAACGTGTACATTTACGCATGCGCACAAATAAATACACACGCATGTGCGTGAATCTACGCATTTGTCCTTATACAGAAATCATGACAGGCGTCTTCCTCTTTTTACAGGGTGATACCCCGTTTAGCACTAACCCGTTTAGCGCTGAATCGCTCTTTTCAAACTCTTACTATTGTGTTTTCACTTCAATTTCGTAACTAAAGTGACGGATGAAAATAACGAGACAAAAAAAGCAATGACGTCATGTACGGATAACAGTGATATACGCAAAAGCTGATGAATTCACTCTCACCTCTAAAGCCCGACTTGATTTTCCAATGTTTGCAAATCGCATTAACAGTAACTACTAATGAAGGAGTTGAAATGGGACAAGTAATTAAGAATAATATTGTACGTAGAAATTAATTCCGTTTTGTTTACCTCCAAGATTTTAATGAAGTAAGAGAGTTCGACCCTAATGCAGCCAAGTTGGTTTCAAATATTCTTAAATGTAGTAATGTTAAATTTCCGAAATAAATAAGGACATAGCACTCAGAGAGCGAATACCTTTTGCCAGGGGAAGTGATTTTCATAGATCCGCCCCCTAAAATTAATCACTTCTCCCAGGTCCCACTGTCCATCCTTCCCAAAAAATCTCATTGAAATTTATTGAGAACTTTTGGAGACCTGGACTTTCCGCGATATTGTGTGTTGTGAACATAAATACACTGTAGGGTGTAATTGTGCATGGATCCGCCCTAAAATTTTATTAATTCTTCTATGGCTCATTCTCCACCTCTCCAAGGAATCCCATTGAGATCTATCCAGAAGTTTTGGAGATATCGTGTGGACAGACAGGAAGACGCAACAGAATACATATATCTCCCCAACTTCGTTAACAGAGGTAATAATAAAAGATGGCAACAAAGTCTCCAAAATGACTATACACCGTACACTTTAGTTAATGTGCCATGTGTATGCGAATAAACATATACAGAACAATATATCATGTAGCAATATACATTGACAGCAAGTGATATTTCACCAGCTCCAGAAAGTAGCTACCAGATAAAATACACAGCACTAATCCATTCCATCTTGTTCAGGCACATCAAAGCCGTCGTATATCATAAATCTAACATATACACGTCAAAACCTACTGGGTTATGAATGAATCGGCTTAAAGGAACCTGGAGCTAATTTATTAAGTGATTTGTTTTTAACAAGCATATACCCGTCAAAGTGATGGGGCTGTTTATGTATGGATCGGCACCGACGAGCCTAAAGCCATTTTGTTAGTTCATTTATTTTCAATAATTTAAGAATCCCAAATTTAATTTTTTCAAGTCTCAACTCGAATTTTCTAAGACGTAATCTTCATTGTCATGTCATAATAGGAAGATAAATTTGCCAACGATATGCATTAACGCTAACAAGAGAAAAAAAGTAGCATATATGCTTATTATATGGATAGATGATTTCTGGCAAAATCTCTATCATGTGAATAAGATACGGTATAACGCTCTTTTGTTTAACACTGCATTTTTTAGGAAATCATCTAGTGCGCTACCTGAGGTATCAAAGTATATATATATATATATATATATATATATATATATATATATATATATATATATATATATATTGTGTCGTCCACAGACAGCTGTTTCGTTGTATTACAACTTTTCAGTGTGGCTATAGATAATCCAATATCCCATCCAGTACCACGAGGCAGGATTGAAACCTTTGCTTCAGACCTGGAGGCCGGTATCCTACCGGATCCACGGAGCTGGACGGTCAGTAGGGCTGAATTTAAGCGATATATTTATCTATCTTAAATTCCCCATTCTATGGAAGAGCATTATATATATATATATATATATATATATATATATATATATATATATATGCGTGCGCGAATCTACTCATTTATCCTGGTATAAAAGTCTATGCAGGCTCTTCTGCCTCATTTATAACACTGGCCTGCATGAGCGTCAGCAGCCACGGGGGTGGGGAATAAAAGCTGATATATTCAACGAAGGCTTACCCTTTATTTCCGATTGCACTATTATTCAGATAAGGTCAACTTTTCCCATGGGTCGTAGGACCCCAATAATGCATTTCCTGGAAAAGCACTGACTAAAAGATCAGAAAACGTTATATTTCTTATTAGCCTAAATGAATCAAAAGTTATACAAAAACAAAGTTTCGAGATTGGGAAGCAATTTTAGATTTCTAGTTCCGTTGTTTGTATAAAGGGAGCAGTGTGAAAATAGTACAAGAGGTAACTATCAATATGTTACTCAAACGCTATCACCAAGCTAAAAAGTAAAAATTATACAAGAAGTCAGCTGTACCAGAAAGAGGTTTGGATCATTTTTAGTCAAATATGTGTCCAAAAAGTAATACTTCGTCCACGTAAATGACTATCAGCTTGAAAGATACATCATCATTAGTCTTTTAACGTCCTTCGTTGGACATAGACCTTCCCCAGGATTCGCCACAATTCTCTATCGTGTGCGTTGCAGGGCCAGTATTTTCTAAATTTGTCCAGTTCATCTCTCCATCTTGTGTATTGTCGGCCTCGGTTTCGCATGTGATCTCTGGGGATCCATGAGTCGTGATGTCCATCGGTTGTCTGTCATTCTTGCAACATAGCCTGCCCATTGCCATTCAAATTTTCTAATAGATTTTATGATGTGTCTGATTCCCGTTTTCTTCCTTATTTACTGTGCAGTCTAGGGATCTCTCCATGTGATGTTGCACACGATTTTATCATATGCTCGTTACATGGTTTTCAGTTTGCAGGTTCCTATCTTGGTTAGGTTCCAGGTTTCAGCTCCAGCTTCTTCAAGGCTGCATTGGTTGTATACTCTACTTTTTAGGATTATTGGGATCGACTTGTCTTTGAAGGTTGAGCTTGTTCAGCCAAAGGCTTGCCATCCAGGGGGGATTTTTCGCTTGATCTCTTCCTGTTTCGTGGGTTTCACAGAGATTCGTTGTCCTAGGTAGATATAGTGGTCTACTTTCCCCAGTTTTGCATCTTCAATTTTGACAGTTATGTCCTTATTCTCAATGTGATCGTTGCACAAGAGTTGTATAAAAAATGTTCTGATATCTCATCTACATGTATTTATAAGAAGTAGCAACGAAGATATGGCTTGAAGCAAGTTCTTGAAGTTTGAATCGGCTATGATTGGTGTTTATCGTTCTGGACTTACGTACGCTAACCTGAGAGAGACCCACATCGCAAATCGAGGTTGTCCTAAAACAGAGCTGACTGATCGCACAAGACTCGAGTTTAGAAAATCACAAAGATTTAAGCACGTATCAAAGTGAATGAGTAGAAATACTTTTCCAGGGTGCGGGGGGCGAATGCACCCCACTCTACCCCCTATGGATGCCCATGCTAGTCTGCGTTTCAATTTTTTTTCTGCAGTCGGAAGTTTTTCAGCTAAATATATACGAATGGCCACACAACGGACCATTTATAAAAAGTTCGTATTTTCGTTATTTCTAGATCTAAAATGCTCAGATCTGTTTTCAAATTTGAAGCTTGAATCTCTGCATTATGATTGATAGAGATTTCAAGGTTTAGAATAGGAAAAAAACTGAGCATTGTAACTTTAAAAAGAGCAAAAATAACTTTTTTTAAATGATTTGTAGGGCATTTATATGCAGCCACTTTTGGCCATTTTGAATTAGAAACTGGCAATAATTTTTCTCAATCAAGTCCGTTTTTTTAACCAAGCGATTATTTTAGTGAAATTTTGTTTTAAGGTTAAATTTCTCAGTTTTTGAAGCGTAAATAGTGATGAAGCTATATAACGTTTTAATGTTGTTTAGACATAATAAAATTGTGTCAATAAACATTGAAAATCAACAGAATTGTATATTAATGTGAAAGACAAAGTCTTTTCTATAGTATTCGGTTGTGTTCTTCAACAGGCAAGTCACGTTTCAAAATATAGCAATGTCTGAAAAATCTGACTTGGTCATAAAAAACTGATCGCAGATTTGAATTCAGCACGTTAAAAATACATAGAATCATTTTCCTTTTCTTTTGTTGACGTTTTATTACAAGTATCATGAATCATCATCTTTAAATTTTTACTACTTTTTATCTTGATTTTATTTGTTGCTTTCAAACGCAACTTTTTGCTCAGACTGATTATCCTTCGGTAGTGAGCACATAGTGTCTGGTCAGGAAATAAAGAATAAGCCTTAGGTGAGAATCGAACCCATATATCCTAGGGGAAGTACAGTTTTGTCAATAAAGCCACCAATACTTTAACTGAACACCGAAGTTCAACGAACGCCCTCAAACCCATCTTTATTCCGATCGTAGTCATGTTTGCTTACATTCTGAAAGATACAGTATTTAATACACTTTTCCGGTTTTTTGATATGCAGTATTAAAAATTACTATTTCTATTAATATTCCGACCATCCTCATCTTGGTTGTTTTTCATACAATGTTTCGGCCGTTGTACTCTGCGGCCTTCATCAGGTATCATCTGGTAGGTGTGGGGAAGTAACGAACCGAACCCTTTATTTAACCGACGGGGGTATATTGACTGCACCCCCCTCTTAGCATTAATAGTATTATTATTGTCTCGGTCGAAACGTTGTATGAAAAACAACCAAGATGAGGATGGTCCGAATATTAATAGAAATAATAATAATAATAATACCTCATCTCAAAAATTCAAGGATATACTTAAAAATTACTGTTAAAAAAGCTTTTCACCACCTTTTAATTTCATCTTAATTTTATTAGTTACTTTTTATCACAACTTTTTGCTCACACCAATGACTCTTCGGCAGTGACTAAACAGCGATGGGTTGGAAAATAAAATTACCGTAAGGTGGGATTTGAATCCACATCCTCAAGGGGAAGCATTGTTCAGTCAAAAAATCTAGAATTATATATACATATATTATATATATATATATATATATATATATATATATAGGCAGCAAAACTGGCGCAGACCAGTAAATCTGTCATGAAATGATGCTAATCAATTACAGAAGAGCAGAAAAAATATTTGTGAAGTTTTCAGAGGCACATTTTGATAGCTTTCCATTGTACCATAGCGGTGTAAAGTTTATTTATACTTTTAAGAACCTAAGGACTGACTGTTGACCAGGGGCCCCGCAAAAAATGTTCCTAATCGGGTCCCACGGCTCGTAGAGCCGGCCCTGGGAGCGATGACCCATTTTGGTACCCAACACTAAATTACTTCTCAAAGATGCGGTGTTTAGCGGTGCTAAGAAAGTGTTGCGAATCCATAACTTTCTCTACGCTTTGGGGGTTAGTACGGGAGATAGATGTCGTCAATAGAGTTCAGAATGGTTTCAATATACTTGCTATCTGCCATACAGAAACAGATTGCACCTAGAATTAAGAAAAAAAAAAGAATATTCATGAATTTAAAATGTAAATCTCCCAAATAGAAAAAAAGATGACTTCCGGTAGTCGGGTTCAAACGAAGTCATATTTTTCATAACCAATCTTAACGAGTAACCGTTAAGTACTTTTATAAATATTTATTTTTCCCCCCAGTTCACTATGTGGAGGCGAAAATTGTTCTATACTTAGGCTCATTATTCAGTTTTTGAATCAATAAATTCATAGCAATGGGGTGACTTGTTTTATCACATCTACAATCAATTATAACAGGCAATATGGTGATTCATGTCAAATGGAAAATTTCAAAACACATCCTTGTCTACCAATGTTTAACTTCAAAAATGAGGAGACGACTTCCAGGGTGAAGTGAAAAAAAGTTTTTCTTAGATTTCAAAGGGATGTAGTGCTCAAACCCGGAAAAATATGAACCAAAATGCGTTATTCCTTTCCGAACACCTTAATATGTCAAAACTGAGATAAAAATTACTTTCGGGTGGTTTCCACCTGTTCTGTCCAGGCAACCTACCCGAACGTGTCTGATTTATTCACAATGCCAGACACAAACTAATCAACCATTTCAGCATAAACTTACATAGTAAATTGAACCCATGGTTGCCTATGACAGAGGTGGTGACGACCACACAAAATTGATTTTTATCTCAATTTTCTCAGGTTTTAAACACTGCACTTTCTTCGTTATCATTCTTACTTTGCCCTAAAAAAAAAAAAAAAATCGATGTCTGCCCGGAAAGTATCCATCCATTTAATACTCACCACCCCCCGAATGGCCTTAGTCCCCTTCAAAGGACTCCTTTGGACCTCACACTTATCCAAGTATCTCTTCCATTTTTCTAAAAGTCTACAACCTTCCGGACATGCTATCAGATGCCTCGTCACTTTCCCCTTGATCTCGTATACAGGAAGAAGGTCCTTCATGAAACTCCAAAAGTCGCAGGGAGGGAAATCTGGACTTCAAGGGGGCTGAAAAAACCTGCGTGATGCAATGTTCTGCCAGCGAAAATCCTGTACGAGACGTGATGAACGGAACGTTCTGACAACGTGAATGCTACGGTAACACTGTATACAAACTCACTTGATGGCATCTCGCTGCCGACTGAGTAACCCTACTTGAGAGGGTGTTTTCACACATAAGGTCGAGGCATGATTGTTTGCCAAGTTACATCAATGCTGCACTACTGGTTCTAGAGATATTTTTACGTTTTTTTTTTAAAATTAATATTAGATGAGGTATTATAAATAATCATTCAAGCATTTTTGTGACTTCTCTTTACCTTCATCAGGTGTATTATCCCCCGGTAGTGAGTAAATGCGTTGCTCGGAAAATAAAGAGTAAGCCTGAGGTGGGATTCGGAATCTCACTCTGATAGCCAGAGAAAGCAACGTATAGACTAGCCAACATTACTAATGTTGAGACCAAGACTTCAACCCCTTTTTCTGGCCTATTCTTCAGGATCAAAGTGTAGTATCTGTTTCACGGCATGGACCGAGGAGTCGGTACAGACACTTGGCTGCTGAATGGGCCGAAGACGGTGGGTGTCGAAGACCGAGTGCGCCATGCAAGCGTTGGCCAATGAGGTCAGACTGAGGCTGCGTTTGCAAAGCGCATTGGGGAGCCTTTGGACCCGTCCTTAGGTTCTCCCATTTTTACTCGGCCCAGCTGCGGAGTCTCTGTTTCCCCGGGGCAGCACTGCTCCATTGCACTTAAAGGAGCAGGTCCCCTGGTGGATGCTTTCGCAGGTGACGTTGTCCAGCCATTACGATGAGCTTTTCAACGGTAACTGCGTCGGCTCGAGCCATTTTTGGAAGGGATGCTCCTTTTTCTTCCTACATTAAGCCCGACCTTGTGTCACATATTGCTGTGGTGGGACAGTGATTAAATAACACCAAGACTTCAACTAAACACTGAAGTTCAACTATCTCGCTTAGCCTATCCTTCATTCCGATAGTAGCCGTGTTTGTTTACATTCAGAGAGGTATGGTATTTGATACATTTTCGCGTTTTGGGGTGTTTTTTTTTTAAATTTATTATATGAAGTATTATGAATTATCATTTCTAATTTTTAATGACAACTTTCCACCATCTTAATTTCAATTTTGTTAATTACTTTTTATCGCAACTTTTTTGTTCAAGACGATTATCCTCCTGTAGTGAATACTTTCTGGACAGACCTGGTAAGCTTCCTTTGACCCTGAACACGAACTACTGATCTTTTTTCTGAGAATTTAAGCTGCTTTACTTGACATACAAAAAACTTGTCAAACAAGTTGTCACAACTTTTGATTAGAATAAATATTTGACCAGCTGAAAGTCTTTATGTTCCTTTTTTATCATTATTTTTTTCTTCTGAGAATCGTCAGACTTGCAGATGAGACCGAAGAGGCTCCTTTTGGGTGATGATATTTTGAATAATAAACATTTGACTTAAGGTACAGAATTATCCTGGACTTGAGAGTCAAGTTAAGCAGAGCCTTTCTAAATATGTACATGTCTGGCAACTGCAGGTTCAAAGTCCACTCTAACTTCTATTCGGACTGAATACTTTTGTATCATATATATATATATATATATATATATATATATATATAAACAAATAAGATATATGAATATGATTTTAGTATAAATGTATTTATTAGGATGGAATAAGTTTTTGTGTATCTGACTGATAGATTTTCGTCAATATATTAGACTTCTCAATTTAGCTCAGTCAGTAAGAAGAGCATCTGCGCAATCAGTCGGTTGCGAGTTCAAGTTAAAGTAGGGGAATGTGAATTCTACACATCAGTTTTGGTTTTTTTTTGGTGAGGATTATTCTTGCTACGGTAGAAAATAAAGTCAACTCCAGTGTTGGCTTTTGACAAGGAGCTCACGATGAAAACAGAAAGCACAGAGAACGCATACCTCTCCCAACCCACTGTCACTAAAAACTGAATGAAAATCAGTTTACAAATAGTTACGATGCAGGGAAGGTAACAAAGATTCCTGGATCCGCCCCCAAATTCAACCAATTTTTCCTTGGCCCATCCATGGGTTACCAGGGATGCCAAATCAGTCAATTTTGTGGTTAGATCTATTTGATTTTCCTTCTGTTTAACTCATAGAAATCTGCAATAGAAAATAGCCGGAAATCTGGCCATTTAAAAGATAATTAGCCGATCTAATTTCATTTTATAGCAAGCTCAAAACATATATATTTGACATTTTTAGCCATATACTTAGCTGAGAATAGGAAAACTTGGAGCCGATTTTAGCCACTTTTCAAAGATTAGTCGAAGCAAATCAAACTAAATATTTCAATTTTTATTTTTGACTTTAGATCGATAAACCGAATTTTAATCGAAAATTTTGCATTGAAAAAATCTAATAAATTTACATTTACTTTTAATGAATTTATCAATTATTTGTTCTGGAGACTTAGTGTATAGGTAAACTATTTGATAATTAGGTTTTAAATGAGTATAAAACATTTTTAGTCATAAAGTTAGCCGAAAGCAGGAACGATTTAGCGATTTGAGCCAAATTTTGAAGCTGAGTTGGTAAAACTGTGGCCAACCCTTCGACTAAATTTAATTGAGAACTTTTGGAGATATTGTGTGAAGTGGGTACAGAGCTACGATGCAGGGAGATAACAGCGCATGGGTCTGCCTCAGTATGTAATCATTTGTTGCGTAGCCTATTGCCCATCCTTCGATGTATAATCATTGAAATTCATTGAGAACTTTTGGGGATATCGTGAGGAAAGGCAGACACCGAGTAATACATATACCTCTCCTAATGCCTTGGCAAGGTTGTTAAGCAGAGCTTTCCCAAAAAGAAAAAAAGAATTCATCGGAAGAAAACGTTCCTAAAATAGTTCAAATTTTCTAAAAATACGGGTCTGGTTAGTCACTTAATAAAAACCGTCATGTGACCAGCATCTTTTGGCAGCATGCTGAGTAAGGGCAGATCAATCGAAAATTTGAAAAAAGTGGTGATCAATGAATAAATTACTGACCCTCACCTTTTGTTCAGCAGAGATAAAAAATCTTTTTTTTTTTAACAAGATGAATGCCGCTAGACACAAACTCAGGGATCAATTTAGCATAAACTTACATTGTAAATTGTATCCCCACTAAAAACCAAGGGTAGGGGGTCAAAGAAATACACTAAACAAAATAAGGAGTAAATGCTGAAATTATCAACCATCAACATCCATTGATATTCGTGATACATACAAAGCCAGCCAGCCAGCCAGCCAGACCAACTTGAAAACTGAAGAAACCTATGTTGACAGTTTTGATTGATGGTTTCTTAAAACACGTGTGGATCCCCACTAACCTCGACTGTGTCACGTTCCGGCCTCATGGAGAGGCAAATAAATACTACCTATTCAGGTATGTAAATAATATCCGTATCTGCCAGTGATATACAAGATAGATATTTATTTTAGTGAAGTTCTGAGTTTAGATAAGATCATAAAATTCGAGTGTAATGTTTATTGAAGTGATCCGACTCGTGTAATTGTCGACCCTTACGAGACAGACAGGATGAATATTTAGAAGAATAAGCATACTTGTCTGCCCACCCGTCACACTTTAATCTACAGTATAATATATATATATATATATATATATATATATATATATATATATATATAATAAACGTAGGTACGATGTTTGTTTGTCAGCTCTCGACACGGTGATAGACCTTGTGAGAGACAAGCATCTTTATACATCTCAACGCTAACATATCAGGGAGAAAAGTTCTCAGGCATTTTCTAAAAGCTGTTAGATTTGAAGACAGCAGGGTTGCCATCTTCTGGAATAGGACATATAGGACATGGATAGAAGGTCACGAAGCGCCCCTGTTGGTTGAATGTTCCCAACGACACGCTTCAAATTTTGCACTTCGTCAATTGATTTTAGCTTTTGAAAGAAAGTCGAGAGCACGCTTGAATGGTTAGGTATAATGTGAACATATATTCAAAATGTTCATTTTAAAACAAAAAGCACCATTCCATACAATAACATTAGTTTGCTGTTCGTGTCCAATCGTGTAACGTTCGTCACTGTAGGGCGAAGTGTCGGATTTGAGGGGTGGGGTCAACAGTAATTCGCGGAATTTCAAACCCCCTCGCTAAATTCGGTGGACTACAACAAATTTACAAGTTGATATGAGATATATATCATGCGTTGAAATATAGGATTGCCTTGTTGAATATAGGACGTTTGGCAACAGTAAGACATTAAAGAAAGAAGCCTTTTTTTTTCATAAATCTTATACATGATGTCTATTGTAAATGCTAAATCTTATAAATAAATACATAGATGCAAATAAATGGATACAAATAGATTTTTTTTCATTAATCGTAAGCATCGCACTAATTCTTTAAAAAAAAAAACCCGGTGTTTTTGTAGATGATAAAATATGAAAGAAACGCCTGTTCAGTTACTCAAATTGTCTTCCTTTGTTTCTCAAGAGAATGAACAGTAGAGAAAATGAAAGATAATGGCGAAATGGAAAGCCGATCAACATTCGGGATAATCAAGTTCAGGAATGTGAAATTCAGGCTTTTGATAACCGCCCCTGAAAAGATTAGCCAGTGAATTACGTACACAAGGCACAACGATTAGAATAGAAAATGCAGAGCTGAATAAAGTAGACCACTATACATCTACCTAAGGTAAATCTCGATGAAATTCTTGAAAGAATAAATCAAGCAAAGAAACATTAGTTCGGCAAGCTTTCGGGAGAGCAAGCTCAACAGTCAATAACAAAATCCAATTAGTCCTAAAAAGAAGGGTATAGAGCCAATGCATCCTCCCGATAGTCACCTACGGAGCTGAAACATAGAATCTAACCAAAAGATTGCTCCTCAAACTGAGAATTATGCAATGTGCACCGGAGAGAATCATGCTCAACAGCACATGGAGAGACCACAAGACAGCAAGGTATATTCGTGGGGAAAAAAAGAAAAGAAAACACATACACACACACACACACACACACACGAGTCCGAGATATCGTAGAATCCATTACCAAAAATAGCAATGGGCTCGTAACGATTTAAGAATGTCAGACAACCGCTGGACATCACGACTCATCACGTGGACACCTGAGATCATAAGCGAAACCATGACCGACAAAATATGAGATAGCGTGACGAACTAGACAAGTTCGCCAAGTATTGGCTCTAGGACGCCAGTGATAAAGGTATCTGGTTAATCTTGGGGAAGATCTATGTCCAACGACGGGCGTTGAAAGGCTGATGATAAATAAAAAAAAGTAGCCAGTATCTATCAAAATAAACATCAAATGTGGGCTCCAAGCGTGTCAAACTGGTGAAAATTCAATTTCTCGAGAAAGGGTTGACCGCATCCCGTATGTACCCAGCTGTAGAGACTTACTGAGGCAGCCCTGCCTTCCATCACGTTTTTTTTACCACTGACCGTATTATAATTTTGATTCATGCACCAACGTCACACACTCGTAAGCAGTACCCATATAATCATCAAACCCCGAACTGAACAAGTGAGAGGTGGCGAAAAGTTAGAAATATCGACTGACATGTGTATCAGAAGCCTAGCTTGGGAGAATATAATATAAATATATATGTTATAAGACATCCCCCGGGTCCCTAATGGAGAGGGAACCGAAAGCTTCATAAATGGTAGTTCACCTATCGCAATTTTACTGACAAATCTCACTAAATGTTGGGGGAAAGGGACTCAAGTAGCCAAGCCCCCCCCCTCCATCACCCCCCAAATTTCTAGATACGCCGCTGACGAGTATATAAAGGCACGTGCGATACAAAGTAAATAAATGGTGAATAGGAAAAGGCTATAACAGTGGGGTTACTCGGTTGGATTTCCCGTTTCGTATCAGGGTTGCCAGATAGATAAGACCTTCCTGGCTAAAAAACATGCCAGAAATGGCCAAATGCCAAAATTTTTTTTTTACAAAAGCAGTTAATTTGTTATTGTAAAATATTGAACGACCGTAGCCATCAAATATTTTTCGAGCGTGTTTGTGTGGTGTGTGCTGGGGGGGGGGGGGAACTGTTCTTGCTTGCTAGCGCGTTTGTTCCAGCACTCCCGGCCAAACCGTCTTGGCTACAGACTTGAAAATTGGCACCCTTCTAAAAATCATTTTTCTGATATTTGGAATAAAAGCTCCATTTGAACAGGGGGTGCTTATTTTGACGGGTATAGTTTATCAATATTTAGATTCTCCAGAATAATAATAATACCATGCTTGGGGGGGGGGCTTATTTTGTTGGGTTTATAGATTCTGGAGAATCTAAATTTTTCCTTATTCTATTTTAGTTGTTCTCGAATGGAAAATGCCAGTGACGTTATGAATAGAATTTATTCTGACCATATTTTTTTTTTTCAATGGAACCATTTTTTTTTTTTCAACAAGAATTCATATTTTGACAACAGTTGTTCAGTTATTGACTGTGATAGCAAGTCCTTTTTTTTCATTTCCATACGTCTATCATTTGCGTACATGTTCAATCTTGTGAGATATTGTTTATTATTGAATGTTTACATTCCATGAGAATAAAGTAATATTGTATTAGGCTCTTCAAATTCTACAAACTAAAATCAATAGATATCATGAAGGTTTTTTGGCATATCAGTATGGCTTTCATTTTACGTATCCTTACAATAACAAATATATATTTCTGAGAATGAAACTATAAAGTTTTATGTACAAAGTCTCCAAACGGTTTTTTAAGGCAGAGCAAAGCTATTTTGCCCTTCCCCATTGCACAAACACCCTAGTCTTTTAGCCATTCCCATTTCATCTGTTATAATCTTTTTTACATGCTATACGATATTAGCTCATCAGTAAATGATAGTAAGCCTATTTTATAGGATTTAATTACATCTACTTTCTCCAGAATAGAGAAAATAGGCCAAAATTAGAATATGGCCAAAACAAAAAGTTAATGGCCAAATACTCATCTAAAAAGCCAGAATTGTCAAGCCTGGCAAAAAAAAAAAAAAAAATAGCAACCCTGTTTCCGAACGAACGAGCTACCCCGTACCCTGCCATCAACCCCCACGAGTTGCCCTGCCTGGCAGAAACAGATGAAGAATTTAGGGGAAATAAGTAAAAAAACGAAGACAAAAAGGCGACAAAGCGGGGGCGGGGAGTTGAAAGGAAATTGTTGTGACTGGCATAGTTCCCCCCTCCCCAAACTAGTGATAGGATGTATAAAATGGAATGTACCACAGAAAATGATGTTTAAACATCATTTTGGCTAATTCATTTTGGGACATTAAAAGAGTGTTATATGTATGTATGTACACATGTAACTTGAAAATTTGTTTATATATGTGTGCATGTGTTGCAACAACATGCACCCTTGTGTATGTATTTCAGCACCGTACTCTCTCCATCTGCATGCATTAAAATGCCGTACACTCCATGAGCACGTATTAAAACACTATACGCTCATTTGCACATATCCAGATATACATCTAGTGTATATAATACGCTAGCAGATGCATTCGAAATGTAAGAATCTTTATGGATGTTTGCACATGGCCTGTTTCTATATCTGAAGTGTTTTGTCACTGCTCATTTGTATGATT
>OY735240.1:13268363-13325535 GCA_963457665.1 Thysanoteuthis rhombus | reverse complement strand
TATGCTTACAGACACCGTCTCATATTAGACAAATGGAGAAAAAATTCAAGTAGTCTTTAATCCTATCTCTGAGGTTCTGATTCTGCATGTGGTTTTATGGCACATTGATTCCTATATACTGGTCATATAGTGCTCAATGAGGATTTTAAAGTAGATTCTCAGCCTTTAATAAAAATCTCCAAAGTTCTGACTCTGATGTGGTTTAATGGCACATTGATTCGTATATACTGGTCATATAGTGCTCAATGAGGATTTTAAAGTAGATTCTCAGCCTGTGATGAAATCTCCAAGGTTCTGATTCTGAATGTGGTTTTATGGCACAATAACTCCCATATACTGGTCATATAGAGCTAGAAACGTTTCTAGTAGATTTTCGTAATCTTTACATCTCCAAGGTTCCGGTTATGAATGTGGTTTTATTCCTATACAATGGTCATGAGCCCAAGAGTAAGGCTTGGTTATCTCAACATTCAACTGGAGAAGAAACTTGATTAAATCAAACAACCTCACTTTCAGCTATGAATTTAATACATAGCTTATGTCATACTGCATGTAGTTTGACTTTTTATAAAGAGTATTATCATATATATGTATTTTTAAATAATACACTACTTTCTGGGAGGTATTTCTTCAGAAGGGTTAGTTAAAGTTTATGGTATTAATTTCATAAAGGATAATCAATAAGAGTGCTTAGTGGCTATCATAAATGAACGCTTTAAAATAGATGTAATGAAATATATTTTGCCAGAACAAATATCAAAATGATAAAAAAGAACTCTCGGAAAATTCTCAATGCTGTATTTCAATGTACTTGGATCTCATCAGGAGGAATGGACTTAGCTTAACTATTCTTCCTGATGAGATTGAAATACAGTAATGAGAATTGTCTTTTTATTGACTTATAATACATATGTAATATATATATATATATATATATATATATATATATATATATATATATATATATAAATGGGTGGCAAGTAAGTATAATTACATTGTAAATAGAAACCTCTCTAAAGCCATTTGAGAATTTTTTTTCTCAACACTTGTTTTAAAACTTCCATTCCATTGAGTTTGTATGCCAAATTTGGTTGGACTGCATCCATGTTTAGGTACTTTTTTTAATGTGACAGACCTATACATATACATGTTATTAAGAAATGGATATATAATCCGACAGAATAATTAGGAATTGCATTATATTGAAACTATTATTTGAAATTATCTCCCTTTATTACATGGTTAATGTATCATTTGGCCAAGACAATGTATTCTTGCAGCAGCCCTGTTTGTTTAATAGTTTATTCTATCAATGTTCCTTAGGCCAAGTGATATATTAACCTTGCAATTACAGGAGATCATTTCATGTTAAAGTTTCTATATAATATAAAGCAATTTAAAAATCATATATATATATATATATATATATATATATATATATATATATATATAAATATATATATATATAGTATGTGTATGGATATATGCTATGACATTTTTAAAAGGCTTTATTCTAGTATTTATGTATGTATGTATGAAAGGCTTTATTCTAGTATTTATGTATGTATGTATGAAAGGCTTTATTCCAGTATGTATGTTTACATTGTTGCTATTACTGAGACATACCAATTCTTTTGTTTAGAAGTCTAGAAAATAACATCTGGAACTTCTTGACGTCCTTTGTGCTGAAAATTCCACTTGAAGACAACAGAAGCCGATTACCAAATTCCTCTCCAAGAAAAATAAGAAAGGGAAAAAAAAAAAAAAAAGTATTGAATTGATAAAAAAAAACTAGAGAGCACTCAAAGAGCGCATACCTCTGCCAATGCCATTGTCATTGAAAACTGAATCAAAATCAGTTTATTTACAGCTAAGATGCAGGGGAGGTCTTGATGAGGAGAAGAAAAAAAAAAAAAAAATTTCACAATCCACCCCCAGATTTGATCAATTGTTCGTAAGACCATTGCCTACCCTTCAACAAAATATCATTGAGGACATCAGGAGATCAGGAGATATTGTGTGGATTCATAACTACGATGCAAGGGAGGTAACTGTAAGAAATCATGGATCTAACCCCCCCCCCTAATTTAATCACATTTTCTGAATTTTATTACCCACCTTTACTTAATATTTCATTGAAATTCCAAACTTTTGGAGATATCACGTGAAGAGAGAGACTAATACTTGTGAATACATTTCATTGGCTCGGATATGAATTACAAGTTCCCTTAGTCTGGGAAAGAGGGGGATCACTTTATCATATATCAGAAGTGCAAACCTGATCCCCCACTTTCTAATACATGTCCAGTATCTCTTGATCTGGACAAAATTATGTGTGTCACTTGAATTTATCATGGCTCTCACAAGGTCAAAGCATTTTAGATAATTTGGTCTCGATGTTTAAAATAACTAAGAATGATGAATTTCAAAGCTGTAGTCCAGTACCTACAAATCCTTCAACTTCAAGTGACAAGGTTGTTATCGCTTGAGGGGTAAAGGAAGAAAAAAAAAAAAGTCGACTATGCAACTGCCAAAGGTGAAACAATCAGTAATCATGACAGTCCTCTCTTTCAGACCTTCCTAATGGTATAGTGCAAGAAAAATCGTTAAATTCTTCACATAGAGAGTGATAGTACTTCAAAATCCTTTGTAAGTACAGTATTGTATCTGTTTGATTAATATACCAATATCTATTTCTTTTAGATTAATGTATCGCATTTAACCATTAAATTCATATTGAGAGATTAGTTTAATTCAAATTTCTAAAAGCCTCTGAGACAACTTGAATGATATGTCTGAGAAGACAACCAAGAATAATAAGTTTCAAAGTTGTTGTCCAGTATTTCCAAATCCTTCGAATTCGAATGACCAGGATGTAACCCCTTGTGCACCTCAAATCTATGATGCAACAGTCAATTGTTTAACAATCAGAAAACCTGAGAGTCCTTCACTTCCAGAACTGATTAATTGTATAGTGCAAGGACATTAGTTCAATGAAGTGTCCACAATCCTTATTTTTTTTTATTTGAAATTTATGACAGAATTTTTTCAAATGGCTATAAAATCAGGGTTCAGTTCAACATTGTACATTAAAGTGAACCTTCTGAAACAACATAATTGGTAGAAACTACCCAATTTAATTTCATTCTCAAAAATTCTAACATGTGCCGAGAATCAATTTTGAACATATTGGGGACAGACCAACTATGCATCTAAAAACCATACTATTTGTCAAATTCGTGTGGTTTTACACGCAAACTCTTTACAAGTGTAGTACTGTATAAGTTTAATTAATACGCCTGTATCAGTTTCATTTGAATTAATGAAGTGCTTCTGAAACTAGTTCAATGTTATTCAGTCTCTATAACGAAATTTCTTTCCACTGCGGCTATGTTTCCTTATGTTTTCGATCATTTTCATCTTTCTTTTCCCTTGTGCATAATTTAATACATAATTCATATTGTAACACGAGTAAAGAGTATAAATTAACTCATTTCTTGAGTGTTTATTTCATTTGAGATTTTTGTTTGCTGAAATTATGTTAAATCTAGGAGTGACAAAAAAAAATTAAAAAAGTAAATAGTCAGAATTTTTCTACTTTACATAAATTTAGCTAACGACAGTCTTCGAATTAGATGTTCAGAATCAACGTTTCCTTTCTTTGTGTACGTTCATCACGAAAAATACTTTTTTGATAAAAAAAATATAAATATCTCAGTGAATTAAGTCTTTCATCCTTGATGTTTCATTCGCCAAGATTTAGTTTCATTCATCCCAAAACAATATCATTCAACCTCGGGTGAATTGTTAACTAGTTCAAGAAACAATACTAATGTATTGCTATCAATTCGTGTTGTTTATTTTGAGATTCTAACAGTCCTAACACTTTAAAGATGTGAGATGTTAGGAATTAGTGGGTTAGAGGCAGGGTTGCTTATTAAGATGTTTCTTTGTTTCGAGTCCAGGGTTGATATTTTTTTTTTTTTTTAAATATTGTCACTTTTCTAAGTCCTTCGTTGCTAGTTGAGATGTATGATAAAATTTCATGAATTTGAGAAAGACTTTCAGAATTGAAAAATCATACCTAAATTGGCCACCTTGGTCAGAGATCCTCGTACATTATTGAATTGTTTATATCTGACTTTTGTTGGTCTGGCAAAAATGGAAAATCTGGAAGAGTTCTAGAAATAAGGGTGCTAGAAAATCAGTTGTGTGTCTGTATTATAAACTCTAAGAAAGGTTGATTCTATTCCATGTTTATGATGAGATGAAAGAATGTTGATAGTTAGCCCAGGTTTATGAAAATAGACTTAATTTGGTAGGGATTTTCACCTTGGAGACCAACAGTATAATCCAGTGGTTCCCAAACATTTTTTGTTCCTCTAAACCCCTTTGGTATTGTGACAGGTTCCTATGTTCCCTATAGTTTTGATAGCCACCAAGCAAAATGAAGGGTTATGGATTAGAATTTATAATGTAAAAATGTATTCATGCACTTCCAAGACTTAACAATATTCTTCACTTAATCATTGTGAAAAATAATCATGGTTATGTTTGAATTTCTATGATGATACAAAAGAGAAAAAAAAAAAAAAAAAAAAAAAAGCAACTACTGAACTTGTTTCAGTTGATGAGTCCACTATTTCAAGAGTGGGATAGGAGATATTTCCATCAGCCAAATTATTAACTCTAAATGGAAGAGGCCATTGTTACAGACAGAGAAACCGCGGGATCACAGTTCATTATATAAGTAGAGGTCACAAAAAATTTTGAAAATTAAATTCCTAAAGATAACTAATATCTACAATCAAGAAATGAATGTGTGTATGCCTGTCTTCTTGCATTTCTAAGAAGCCCCTATTCTTTATGATGACAAAATACTAAACAGGAAAAAACAACGTTCATAAATGGAGGATTTTCACACGAAACATTACATTGGGGATCTTACCCCTGCCAACCCGCCAGTTTTTGCATTCTTCACCCCATAGGGTTCAAGCAAGAAATGTCAGGGAACATGCGAAGATCCTGCTGTCTAGGCCCCAGATTCTGTTTTTTCGACCCACAATTCAGATTGCCTAAAAAGACAATCTGATTAACACGTGTCGAGAAAATTTGTGTTTCATCGGAATACACCAACTCAAACATATATGAAAGCACACACACTGAACGCTAACACTTATGAAGGCAGGAAAAGGAAAATAACTGTAAAACCACTGCAGAGACATGTGCAAAACCACCACATACACACACATATATATATCAAGTGGTTATATATATATATATATATATATATATATACATACATATATATATATATACATACATATATATATAAAACCGTACACACACACAAATATCAAACCGTATACGCACACACACAGAGATATCAAACCGTACACACACACACACAGATATCAAACCGTACACACACACACACACATACAGATATCAAACCGTATACACACACACACAGAGATATCAAACCGTATACACACACACACAGAGATATCAAACCGTATACACACACACACACACACAGAGATATCAAACCGTATACACACACACACACAGAGATATCAAACCGTATACACACACACAGCGATATTAAACCGTATACACACACACAGCGATATTAAACCGTATACACACACACAGCGATATTAAACCGTATACACACACACACACACACCAAACCGTATACACACACGCACACCAAACCGTACACACACACGCACACACTGTACACACACACACACAACAAACCGTACGCACGCACACACACCAAACATAACCACAAAAAATATGCATAAAACAATTCTCTCATACACAAAAACACTATCATAAGCACAAAACAAAAAAAAACACATAAACCCACACATTGCTGCTGAAAAGATATTTTGCCTATATGTTACACATTGATAGAATATATAGAAGTTGCTAATATTCATGCCTTCTGCTGGTTAATATAGCTTTCTCAATCCAGCAATGAATTGGATTTTTGATCATGATCATGATGATGATGATGATGATGATGTTGGTAGGTCTGTAAAAGCAGTGTTTGTCCTAGAGCACAGAAAAGATATTTCATGAAAAATGTTTTGGGACTTCCTTATCTGAAATTGAATCGGATTCTGATTCAAGACAATTTGTAAAAGACAATGAAGCTAGTGAAAGCAATGATTGTCCCGGAGCACAGATAACAATTCTTGAGAAATTTCTTTGTCCTGAAACTTCTTACTCTGGAAGTAAATTGGATACAGATCCAAGACTATTTGCAGAAGGCGATAAAGGCAGTGGAAGTAATGTTTGTCCTAAAGCACAGACAGGACATTTCTTGAGAAGTTTCTTTGTCTCGGCTCTTCCCACAATAGAAGTGAATCAGATAGTGACTTCCCATCACAGTCAATAACAGAACAACCGTAGCGTCAAAATTTGAATCCCAGTAAAAAAAAAAAAAAAAATCCTATCAAAGAATAGATATGATCAGAACAAATTCTATTCATAACACCGCCAGCTTTTTACGCTGGAAAACATCTAAAACCAAGTAAGAAACACCTACATTTTGGAGATGTTATTAATAAACTAGTTAGAATAAGGCTCCCCCAAAAAGAAATCAAGATTTTTTTTTCCCAAATATCAAGATAAAGAATTTTTAGATGGCATCTAGTAGAGTACTGTTGTCAATTTTCCGGTCTGTAGACAAAAAGATATGGTCAGGAGTGCTGGAGTATTAACACACTAACACGTGCACATATAAAAAGGATAGAACCCTTCACCATCTTAGAAGGCTAGTTCAATTCAAGATAATTTGTAGATGGTGACAAAGGCAATGAAAATTATGAAGCAGCTGACAAGATATTTTCCTAAGAGATCATACCAAAATATCCAAGGACATTCGTGAGGTAAGCAGGTCACATGACAATGATTTCATAATTGGATCTGTTGAAAAGTAAGCTTTTAAGTAGAAACAGAGGAAGACGAAGCCAACTTGCTTACAATGTAGGATGGCATGAGGCAATGATTTTGTCTGTTCCTCAAATGCTCTAAAGAGACCCTATTGTTTGAAGCAATTGTGGGGTTTTTATAGGGCCAGCAGTGCAAGCCCAGTACCGAAAATGAACTGCTCTACAAGGCTGAAGCGCTCTATCTGCTCTTATTTATCCATAGCTCGGAGAAGTGGATTCGTGTCATTCCCGAAGAGATTAATGCAAGGTGAATACAAATTGTCCCACTTAAAGTTTAAACTTGGTTCTCCGATTTCATACTCCATGCCATTACCCGGGAGTTACATTTTGTATGTAGTGGCAGCATCGATAAATATAAAGGATAAAAGTCTGGCTACTTCGAAGTCAAACTCCACTCTGAACACAACTATTTCAGCCACTAGGCAGAATTTAAAAAAAAAAAAAAAAAGTTTTCCCTGTGTGTGTACAAAATTTCAAATTTCTACAATGGACATTCAGGGCAGAGAAGAAAGGATAATAGTATTAGAGAAGTAGTAGTATTATCATCATCAGTCTTTTAACGTCCGTTGTTGGACATAGACCTTCCCCAGGATTTGCCACAATTCTCTATCATGGGCGTCGCGGGTTCATCTCTCAGTAGTATTATAGAGATAATCAAATCAAATCAAAAGAGTTTAGTGACCCCGGATAATCCAATCTAGTGTCCGTAGCTTTCCTATATGAGAAAGAGAGAATCATGCTCAACATCAGAGATCACAACATAGTACACTATATAAGAGAGAAAACAGGAGTCAGAGACATCATAAAATCCATCAGAGAACCCTAATGGCAATGAGCTGGTTATGTAGCAATAATGTTACACAAACTTTAGACATCTTGAATCACAACATGGACCCCATGCAAAACTGTGGCCATCAAAAAATAAGATGGTATGACGAACTAGACAAATTCATAAAATATTTGCTATGCGATGCCCATAATCACTGGGGGAGGCTGTGTTAGGGTGCCCAGACTCCTTCTCAACTTTGCAATTCTTGACCATGACCCAATGTTGCAAATTTAGCATGAGTTTTGCTGGGCAGAATTCCAACAAGCTGTATCATTTTCAAATCATTTTAGTGCCACTTCTGTGGCAATTTTTTTGTTGCTAACTTTTTACTTTTTAGCCATTTAAATGGTGATAAAATGGCTAACAATGTTTTTGGAGCATTTTGGCACTTACGCTTTTTCGTGATTGATTTTGTGCAAAAAAGATTTCTGAGACTGTATCACTGCCTTCGACTCATCCATCTCCAAAAATTTGACCTGGCTTTACCGTCGCTACCCACACAAGAGAGGTTTGACAAATCTTGGGAAAGGTCTATATCCAATGGCAGATGCTCAAGACATAATGATGATGATGATGATGAATACATATAACTCTCCCAAATTCATAGGCAAAGGTAGAAATATTCGTCTGTAGCACAAGATGAAAGTGATGAAAAAAATCGATTTCTGTGTTATTGATAAAAATCAATCATCCCATTGGCAGAGGTTAACAACTAGGGCTTGTATTAGCCGAGTGTTTATATTGGCTAGGCACTGGTTGGACCAACCAAGCCACCAGGGGTAGAAATCATGGAATGGTGCAACACTTGTCTGATAGCCAAATAGAATATCAGGGTCTAATCTGATAACCCACCTTATTGGTGAGATTTTTAGCTTGTTTCTTTGGAAGCCTGAATGGGACCTGTGGCCTCAATAAGAGATCATGAACTCTTAGATTACATCTAATTCAAAGATCGGGGTGGGGGTGGGGCTCACAAAACATGGGTGCATCATATCAAAATAGGTAGATAAATAGTAATAATCTGATTTCCATCTAACACTCTTATTGTACTAACTACTTGAAAATCTACCCTACGAACAAGATTTTTAGCTAGTTCACACTGAATGGGTGCTGTTGCCCCAATAAAAGATAATGGATTTGAACCTTGTATTTATTGAATTAAATACTGAATTCAAATACTAGGGGAGAGGTCAAGATAGATAGATAGATAGATAGATGGATAGAAATCAGGTCAACATTATTGGTATGAGCATGAATGCAGACCTTGCATTATTACTCGGGGTCGGTAAAGATTTTTTTTAAAACTTGCAAAAACCACGCCTAGGGTTCCAATCAGTACACGGAAAATTTCTAGTGTATATATGTGCTTAATCAATTCTTTTTTAACCTACAGCCACCTTTCCACAAAATGCCATTGGAATTCATTGATCACCTTTGGAGATATTGTGTGGACCAACCAAAAAATGAATACATACACCTCTTCCAATTCCAAGCAAGCTAGTGACACAAACCACTGTAGTGCATTCAATTTACAAATTCACGCCCTGCAATTATGGCCTTGTATCAGACACTAAGCTTAGTCAATAAATCTACCGACAATGCTTGTAATGCATTTGAAAGCAAAGGATCTACGCGATAATCTCTTATCAATAAATCACCCTTTGATGCCTCAGATTAATTTGTTAATCCTAAGATTAAATCTAAAATCACAAATTTATCCACGAAGGCACGGATATAATGAGGCCAAAGTATTATCTATATACTGACCATTCTGATCAAAGGCACCTTGTGATTGTTTCAAAATTCCCTTTCTGCAGAGAAAAGGTCTTATGTAGCCTTTCTGAACCCTTGGGGTTAAGTTGTGAGCAAAATCTTTTATATATATATATATATATATATATATATATATATATATGAAAAAATCTTTGGATGAACAGATTTGATCTTGATATTTTACCCTGCCTCAACATTCATTTGCGTTCATACAAAAAAGAAACTTTGTATTATGTTTTCATAAAGGTTTCAGTCTCTCAACCTCTTGAGTTTTTCTGCTTGAAACATTTTTTTTTTTTTGTTCCAACAAGGACATGGTATACCAAAGATTTATCTATGAATATAGGTAGGTCTTACAAGGAAGAAAACACCTGACTTCAGATTCATTTGAGAGTTTTTTTCTTTATGTACCAAGTAGCAAATGATTGCAGGCATTACTGAGGGGATATCACATTTAAAATTGCAAATGATTTTACCATAGGAATGCGCTGGAAAATCATTTCACTATAGGAATGTATTGAAATTAGGGAAGAAAGGGATTGTCAGTGGGCAGGAATTGAGACAAGCAATATTCAGGGGTCTGATTGGCGTAGTGATAATGGTGCAGACAATGGAATTGGTGACCCAAATGCCAACTCCAGGCTGTTCATGTTCACTTCACACCTTTGGGAAGGGCATGAATCCATCTCTTCTCCAACCCAGCTTCAGGTAAAATAGTCAGGCAGATTGGGCTTTCTAGCCTTGGGAAGGCAGCCAGTATAGGAGGCGAATAAACTTGATTGGGCATCCCAATATCTTTCATTTTGTCCAAGGTTGGGAGTGTTCCATTGTCAAGATTGAATGGAGACCAATCTTACATTGAAAATCAGAAAGAAAGGGATTGTCAGTGGTCAGGAATTAAAATGTGCATTACTGGTTGAATAGGACTAATTATATATATATATATATATATATATATATATATATATATATATATATATATATATATACACACACACACATACATACACCCTGAACCTATGGTTGACAGGCCACATGACAAGGATGGTGAATTACCAGCTCCCAAAGACCCATTCTTTTAGGGAAACTAATCTCCAGATGTCAGAAAAGCAAAGCCCCATGGAAGAGATACAAGGGTTCCTTAAAAAAATACCCTCATTGTTCTGTGGAATCGACCATCATCGGAAGCTAACAGAGAGACATAATGATGCAATGCCTATCAAAAAACACTCTTCGCCAAAACAAACTGAAGAGTAAGAGCAAAAGAAAAGCAGCAGTACAACAAGGCAGGAGCTTCCCCCCAGCTGCAGGAGTATCTCCTGCACCAGTTTTGGAAAGGCTAAGCTATACTGCATAGGCATCCCAAGCCACCTGAAAGCTTTCAACAAAGGTAAAAAAAAATGTCCTATATCACTGTTTACAAATCTAAAGTATGACACACCCTAGAGCAGTAGTTCTGAACAGGGGATGGGTAGATTTAGGTGGTCCCAGAGGGGATTAAGGCTAATAGATAGGAATAAACATTGTGAATGTTTCTGGATTAAGGATAATGAGGATGTATTTCTCATTAATAGACCTACAAATTCAAGAACTAGTAGCAAAAAAACAAGAACAAATCACATATATATATATATATATATATATATATATATATATATATATATATATATATATATATATATATATATATATATATATCAGTCACTCTAGCAGATTTTTTTTTTTTGTAATAAATTGGAATTTCTAATTATGTCTTCCTAATCATTTCACTTGCTTTCTCGGAGTAACGAACTCACAGTAGCTGTACAATGGTAAAATTAGCCTAATTCTTATATAAAGCTGTCTAATTATACGCAAAATAAAATGATTACAAATTATTCTTTGTAATAACTTGTTTGAATAGAAGGTGGGAAAACAAGGAATCCTATAACTTAAAGCGAGGAATTACCTCGAAGGTTGGGAACCACTGCCTTAGACTATCAGGCATTTTATGCACCTGAGAGACTATTTTATTCCAAATGTTTTAGTAATTGAAAGAACAGTGAAAATAATTCTAACCCAGGGCAGGTGTCCATAGCAATCTTCAATGAAGATTAGAAAAAACATTGTGGATTTTGACAAAAATTAATCATCAGCTGTTGTCTTTTCATATCCACTGCTGGACTAAGGCCTTTCCTAACTCCTTCCCCATGATGATTATATTGTCATTTTTGGAAAAAAAAAGTGGGTTATTGAACTCACCCATTGCCATTATATTCTGGTGAGGACACTTTTCAATTCAGAGTTACGCTTCTACAACAATGGTTGCTATCGAATGCTAGAGATCCCTGGCTGTCCGGCAATTTTATCCATAGATAGGGGGAGAAATGGGAAGATGTCTTTCCCAAATACAATAGTGTGAAGTGGATGTAAACAGTCTCGGCCAGATTTTTTACTTGGCTTGCAGATTCCATAGGCTGACCTCTGATGGGGTTTAAGGGATCATGTCAAAATGGTTTCACATGTCTAGCATTTATCTATTGGGAGATACAACTCTATAAATGATAAAAAGAGTTCTAAAAACAAGTTTAGTTTGATGATGTGCACAACGTTACGCCGCAATGCATCGAACGGCACTACACACTCACACACGCACCCCCACGCGTACATACACATTCACACCCCATACACACACTCACCACCCCCACACACACTCATACACACACCAACACACAAGCAACTCCCATACACACACACAAGCAAACCCAATACACACACATACACAAACCAACACACACACATACACAAACCAACACACACACAAGCATACACGCAAGCAACCCCCATACACACACACACAAAAGCAACCTCCACACATACACACACAAAAGCAACCTCCACACACACACACACACACAAAAGCAACCTCCACACACACAAGCAACCTCCATACACACAAGCACACGCACAAGCAAGCAACCTCCATATACACGCACAAGCAAGCAACCTCCATATACACGCACAAGCAAGCAACCTCCATATACACACACAAGCAAGCAACCTCCATATACACACACAAGCAAGCAACCTCCATATACACACACAAGCAAGCAACCTCCATACACACAAACACACACAAGCAAGCAACCTCCACACACACACACACAAGCAAGCAACCTCCACACACACACACACAAGCAAGCAACCTCCACACACACACACACAAGCAAGCAACCTCCACACACACACACACAAGCAAGCAACCTCCACACACACACACAACCTCCATACACACACACACACACAACCTCCATACACACACACACACACAACCTCCATACACACACACACACAACCTCCATACACACACACACACAACCTCCATACACACACACACACAAAACCTCCATACATACACACACACACACAACCTCCATACATACACACACACACACAACCTCCATACATACACACACACACACAACCTCCATACATACACACACACACACAACCTCCATACATACACACACACACACAACCTCCATACATACACACACACACACAACCTCCATACATACACACACACACACAACCTCCATACATACACACACACACACAACCTCCATACATACACACACACACAACCTCCATACATACACACACACACAACCTCCATACATACACACACACACAACCTCCATACATACACACACACAAGCAACCTCCATACATACACACACACAAGCAACCTCCATACATACACACACACAAGCAACCTCCATACACACACACACACAAGCAACCTCCATACACACACACACAGAATATTGATGTTACAGCTTTTCCCCCCATCAAATAACATCCCCCCTCACTCTGATTTCTGGACACTGATTGAAATTAAGAGTAAAGTCAAAGATACAAGTTCAAATCTCATAGCTGTCAAATTCATAATCTCCAATCGATGCTGCTTATTTAACTATCGTAGAATGATGATCTGGGATTTGTACAAAAAAGATGAATAAAACGAAAGAATGACTTCCTCAAATTTAATTCTTTTCAACCGGTAGCTCGTATTCATATTCAACTGAGGTTGACAACGTCTTCTATCTACATTGTGACAACAAATGAAAACTGTATACTATCTTTTAGCTTGAGATCAGCAGCATTTCTAGTTAATTTAAATTTTTGCAGAAAATTGCATAAGCTTGTAATCAGCAGCAGCTATCGTAATTGACAATTCAATTTTCGTACGAAAACACTCCACTCAGACCAGTAAGTTATATCTATGTGCAAAATTAATCATACCAGACTAAATATCCGCCCAAATGTGCAGAGTCAATCGTTGTCAAGAAATGAAATAGATATCGGAGTGTTCAATCTAACTTGTTTTTGAAAAGTGATATTCGTGACTTGGAATTTTTACGATCACTGAAAATGCAAGGAAAAAAAAATACAGAAATATATAGATACATCCCAAAAGTTGATTGAAACGAGTGTCGTACCAAAAAAAAATTCCATTTTAAATCAAAGAAGTAACAAATTAACAATGTAAAGTTAAATGGCAGTAGCCATATTGCTGAAGTTAAACAGAAGGAACCTTTTTATACCTAACCCCTTTTTTTTTAATCAAATCCGTATAAGCAAAAAATAACCACATATATGTATATACACAATTCTCTTACACAACAGGATGCTCCTAGCAGGTGGAATACCATTTTTTTGCTCACAAAGCAAAGCTTCTGTTGGTGGACTCATATTCCACATCAAACCTCTAAAAAGGTACACATTCACACTACTGAAAATGGGAATACCTCCAGAAACATGTCTAGTCCATTAATGAAAACATTTAGAGATAAATAAACCTAATATCCATACACTTTCACTCCTGAGTCTGTCTCACTCTTTATAGTTCAAATTTTATATTAGATATATATATATATATATATATATATATATATATATATATATATATATATATATGCACACATGTGCATGCCAAAGCTGTGTATTTTAGTCTTGGGTCTTATCGTAAAAACAAAAAAAACATTTATTCTCTCAGTCCCTGTCCACTGTAAGCATGATCTCATTTCCACTCTCAGACCCTCTCTAACAATCATACCATCTCCACTCGCTCGGAAATGGTCAATAGGTATGCAGCAGATGAGCTGATTTAGCTAACGAAAAAAAAAAGACAGAGAGAGAAAAAAGAAAGAAAAAAGGAGTACCACGAAAAGCATGAATTTGCATTGTAAATCAAGCACCTTCCAATAAACACGTAGGGGTTCGATTTTCAAAAACGAACATGCTAAAAACCTGCCTAGGACTCCCAGGAGTAATCACAGAAAATTTCATCGGGTTACGTAGAGTGTTTTTTGCAGTAGGCCGTCACAGTGTGAGAATTCAGAAAATTGTAATATTAAGATATAAATATCAACTTGGGAGGAGGTGCGCTTATGTGTCAGTGAAAATGTAAATACACATACATAACGTACACATCGAAAATAAATAAATCATATATATATATATAATATATATATATATATATATATATATATATATATATATATATATATATATATATATATATTTCATGTATATGCTACGATAAATCGGTGAAATTGTCTTGTTGGCGAGATTTTGGCTTTTTTTTTTTTTTTAGAAAATAAATTTCGCCAATTAAGCAATTTCGTATATTCGGCATAACATACATTTCGTTCATGAGAGATTGGTGTTGCTTCACACACCAACCCTACGAGACAGGGTGGGTGGGTTGCTGAGGGTAGATACTGGTGGTTTCGAGTGGGGAGGGTTCGTCTCTTCTCAACCAGTACCCGAGTTCCCTGATGATTACGACTGGAAATGCAATATCTTCACAGACAAAGAAGTATCTCTTAACACTGTCAGAGATTACTTCTTTGTCTCCAAGTCTAACAGAAACCATTGTGGTAGAGTCTGGATCTACATTGCAATTAAACAGATTTTGTTATTCTTATTTTTCGAAATAATGGAGTCAGCTAAATGAAAAAAAACACAACAAATAACCGTTTTTTTTTTTGCTTAGTTTAACTTACACTACAGTTTTTGTTTTATTTTTACAATTACTCAAGAATTGACGGCATAATTGTCTAACTCCCGAACTAGAGTTGATTTTATTTTTCTACCGTAACAAGAATAATTCTCTCCAAAATTAGGGGTGTAAACCGATACGAAAAAAACATACTTCATCTTGGTTTGAACTCATGACCAACTGGTTGAGCTAAATGAATAATCTTCAGTTTTACCGAAATTTTAGCATATAGACACTCGAGGGCTTATTTCATTCTAATAGATTAAAAAAAATTAGATTTTTTTTTAAATTTTCAAGTTGATCAAAAGTTCTTTTAAATAAAACAATGATATAAAAGAACTATTTTTACTTTTTTTTTTACAATCAAAAGTTTATGTAATCAAAAATAAGTTTCGCCAGTTCGGCGTAACATATATAAAAAAACAAAAATGCAGTAATCATCCTCAGTGGGAATAGAACTTGGAATGGAGTTTGACCCTGCAACAGTCGGGCTTGTTTATCTTCCTCTTAAAACATAAAAAAAGAGTGCGGACATAATAAGCCACTAAAAAGGCACAAGTTGGCGAAGGTGGTCCTGAGTGAAATTCTGCCGACATCACGTAGCAGGTGGCTCTGAAAATTTCACACCACGCACCCGATTTTTTCAAAAATAGCACACAAATAAAAAAAATAGATAAGATTATTCAGAAGAGAAAAACATGGAACCTAACCAAGAGACAAACCCGCAAACTGGAAAGCATGCAACGTGCGTAGGAGAGAATCGTGCTCAACCTCACATGGAGAGATCACATGACATCACAGTATATCAGGAAGAAAACGAGAGTCCGAGACATCATGGGATCTATTAAAAAACTTTAATGGCAATGGGCTGGTCATGTTGCGAGAATGAAAGACAACCGATGGACATCACTGCCCACAACATGGATCCCCAGAGACCACATGCGAAACCGAAACAGACAAAAAAAAAGATGGAGAGCTGAACTAAACAAATTCAGGAAATACTGGCTCCGCGACGCCCATGATAGAGGAATGTGGCGGATCCTGGGGAAGTCTATGTCCAACGACGGACATTAAAAGACTAATGATGATGACTTTTTCGCTTTATAGATTTTCGACACGAATCTGTGAAACGAATGTGCAGGCCGTATAAGGGGAAGAAATTTGCAGATGACACAAAGAGCACGGGGAGGGGGCGCACCCCTGTCCATCTATGCAACATAAAACCTCAAACTGCTGCAGAATGAAGTGTTTTTTTCGAGTTCGACACTGCAGGTGACATGGTGACCATTTTAAAGCGGGGAAGGTAACAATTGCCCAAATGGAAAACATCCATACCACGCATAAATGAATCACGATAGCACGCGTGTGAACAAAAATTAACTTGAAAAAAATACTAATACAAGGTTTGAGTATTGTCGGTTCAAAATGATGATGACAAAAAAAAAAAAATCAAATTTAAAAAAAAAAAAACCATGTTTAGATGATGCCTAGGTTATAGCCCCACAAACGTAACCAGGAGCACCCGGAGATAGACAAGGGAATAATGTGAAGTCCACTTGACTGATTGGTCGTGAGCCATTGGTGGGACCACGCAGATTTGATAGAAGATATATTAAAGCCATTTTTAGGAAGCCCCTAAAGTCTTGGGCCCTGTACATAACTGCATTGCCATGAAGGATAGTCCTGACCCCCTCCCCCCCCAAAAAAACGACCAAATTGTTTACGTAAAAGGATTTAAATTTAGCACTTCAAATTCCAAAATAGACAGGTGTGTGCGTGAGAATGAGTGTGTGTCAACTACACAATAAGAGTCTCCAGTCAAGAGCAAAACGTGTAACTTCTCATGTAACATTTATTTCAAGATACAATTTTGTCACGATTTTAAGCGTGAGAAATAAAATAAAGAGAAATCAAAAATAAAAACATTTAAGAAATATTTACACCCAGGTCGTACTTCAGGCAGTCGGGCCCCCAGAAGACAGTCTCAAAAATTTGTATATTTAAAGACTATAGTCACCAAGTTTGTATATTTGTTAGTCTATTCACGTCACGATAAAGATACTTTATTCTCTTCAAATCTGATCGAAGAGAAGAGGACAGGGAGATACTGAGACGTGATTTAAAGCAATGTTCAAGAATAGAATAATCTAGAATATTAATCTATCCATAGATGACTAAAATACCATCATTTTTTATTACAGGTATTATGCTGATATCTTGATATTTTTTTCGTAGGGAAGTAAAGAAAAATGCCTTGACTAAACTGGTTTGATTTGTAAAGGACTTGACGTGAAATTAAACAATTTTATGAATGCTATGTTTTTGTTTTGTTTGAAAATAACTAATATACAAGTCTGGCTACTGCAGGTTTGAACTTCACTCCAAATTGTATTCTGACTGGAGATTACAACAACTTCCGTATTTTACATTTAATAAATGAGAATTTAATAGACAATACGGATACCCGAAATTAAGAAAATTGGATTTTATTTATTTCCGTAACATGTACCAGGAAGCAGTTTCTCAAGTTGTCGAACATTAAATGAGAAAAATGAGAAAAATGATAAAATGCGAGAATAACAATTTTGGGGAGGAGGAGAGATGATACGTGGTTATTATCATTGTTTTCAATTTTCATCTTATACTGGCGAAAAGGGGAGTGTTGTGTCAGAGTTCAACTGAGTTATGTAGGGGGAATTGAAAATGATAAAAATGTGTATTTTTTTGTATAATTGAATTTATTTATTTATTTATTCATTGGAATGAAATATGCCAGCGCATATCTGTATGATGAATTTTTGTTAATATTAAAGGCTTGTCAATTCAGCTCAGTCAGTAAGAGTCTCTTGGCAATTAATCGTGAGAACTAATCACGGTAAGGTAATAAGTATTTTACTAATTGGTTCATTCTCCTGATTTTGGTGAGGACTGTTCTTGTTATGTTTATCGTAGAAAAAAAAGTCAACTCCAGAGTAGGAATTTGTGGAAAATATAAAATAGAAAGCCCCTACCCAAGAAATGTTATGCACAGAGGCCCACCACGTTAAATTCAGCCTCGGGTTCAAGAAATAAAATAAAAAGTATTGACCAACTTTTTTTTCCTTCTTTTTCTAAATATTTACACACGATATTGTTACGTCTAAATGTGTCCAACAAGCACACCCCCCCTTCCGCTATCTAAAAGTAGAGGGTTTCCAGACTCAAAAAATGGTGAGATGTTAGGCTGGACTATCGTAAATTCGGGTGTTGGAAAGTACAGGAGACCAGGGCATTGGAGAGTGTGTGAGTGAGAGAGAGAGTGAGTGAGTGATTGAGAGAGTGAGAGAGAGAGAGAGTGAGTGACTGAGAGAGTGAGAGAGAGAGAGAGTGAGTGACTGACAGAGTGAGAGAGTGGGTGAGAGAGAGAGTGAGAGAGTGGGTGAGAGAGAGAGTGAGAGAGTGGGTGAGAGAGAGAGAGAGTGAGAGAGTGGGTGAGAGAGAGAGAGTGAGAGAGTGGGTGAGAGAGAGAGAGAGTGAGAGAGTGGGTGAGAGAGAGAGAGAGTGAGAGAGTGGGTGAGAGAGAGAGAGTGAGAGAGTGGGTGAGAGAGAGAGTGAGAGAGTGGGTGAGAGAGAGTGGGTGAGAGAGAGAGTGGGTGAGAGAGAGAGTGGGTGAGAGAGAGAGTGGGTGAGAGAGAGAGTGGGTGAGAGAGAGAGTGGGTGAGAGAGAGAGTGGGTGAGAGAGAGAGTGGGTGAGAGAGAGAGTGAGTGAGAGAGAGAGTGGGTGAGAGAGAGAGTGGGTGAGAGAGAGAGTGGGTGAGAGAGAGGGTGAGAGAGTGGGTGAGAGAGTGGGTGAGAGAGAGGGTGAGAGAGAGTGAGAGAGTGGGTGAGAGAGGGTGAGAGAGTGGGTGAGAGAGGGTGAGAGAGTGGGTGAGAGAGGGTGAGAGAGTGGGTGAGAGAGAGTGAGAGAGTGGGTGAGAGAGAGAGTGAGAGAGTGGGTGAGAGAGAGAGTGAGAGAGTGGGTGAGAGAGAGAGTGAGAGAGTGGGTGAGAGAGAGAGTGAGAGAGTGGGTGAGAGAGAGAGTGAGAGAGTGGGTGAGAGAGAGAGTGAGAGAGAGAGAGTGAGTGAGTGAGAGAGAGAGAGAGAGAGTACACTACCTCTGTAACAGCCTGCTATGTAAATCAAACGCTTAACACTATTTTCGCTTTTTGCCTTTTTTTCGTAAAAGTGGGGGACACTTATATCATAGGTCACATCAGTTGAATAAGATTTTATAATAAAGATTCGCCATCACAGTCAATATCTGAAAAACCGTAGCGTCAAAATTTGAAGTCACGTAAAAGAAATCTCCATCTAGGAATAAATATAATCAGAATAGATTCTCTTTGGGACATCACTGGCGTTTTCCACAGGAAAAAAAACATCAAAAATAGAGTAAGGAATATCTAGATTCAACTGGAATATATCTAAATATGAGTTAAAAAGAAACCTAGATTCTGTAGGAACTAGATGTTATTAATAAACCGTCAAAATAAGACCCATAAAGCATCTCCTCGAAAGAGGTCTAGTGGAGTACTGATGCCAATTTTCAAATCTCTTGACAAAACGGTGTAGCCAGGAGCGCAAGAACTCACGAAAAAGCACGCAAATGTAAAGGATAGAATCTTTCGCTATCTTTCATGGCTACGGTCGTTCAATACTCATCGGTATCACTTTTTAATACGCTTCACCGGAAGCAGAGATGAAAACGCTGATACATTATTTTAAATAGCGTTTTATTTTTTTTTAAATGGTCAAAATAATCTATCAATAAATCATTGATCGATACAGCAGCTGAAAACTTGTCAAATAGAACTGGTTTTTAAAAAAATAAAACACTCCAAAACCAGAAAGCATTCAGAGAGCGCATATCTCTACCAACGCATTTGTTAAGACAATTGTGCATGGATCCGCTCCAAAATGTAATCATTTTTTTCCTCAGTCTATTACCTGAACTAATCACTTCTTCCCGAGCCTATTTCATGGAATTTTATTGAAATTCACTGAGAACTGTTAGAAATGTATGGACAGACATTAATTTTTTGCGATATGTGGTTCAGACATAACTACGACGTACGAGAGGTGATTATGGATGGATCCACTCCAGAATTTAATGTTCCACAGATCTCCATTGAAATCGATAAGAATTTTACGAGATATCATAGACAGTCCTGTGCGTACACTACACGTAAACGTATTGAAGAGAAAATACCTCTCAATCAAAAAAAAGAAAAGAAAAGAAAAAATGTCTGGATCCGTCCCACAATTTAAGCGCCTTACTCCTATTCCAACTCTTCCACAAATTTCCATTGAAATTCATTTGGTACTTCTGGAGATATCGTGTGGACGACAATACATATATCTCTCAAATTCCGTTGACAGGTAAATTAATCATAAACAAAACAGTTTGATATCAGGTTGGTGCAAAAATAATAACGGTTTTTGTTATTCTGAACTTCGATGCTTATTTTGGGATGAATTATCATTTAACTGCGTTCATGGAACAAATCATTTCAAAGCGTGAATTTCGCTCTATTTACTTAGGCCGAACATTTTCTCTTCACTATTTTTTCTGGTTTATTTGAGGCTGTCAAAACATAGCTGGAAATGAGCAATTTCGAGCTATGTTGTTGGTGTTCAAAATGGGACGTGGAGCTAAGTCAACCAAGTATTTGGCCAGGGGACCGTCAAACGTACAGCTCAACTCTGACTCCGGAAAGTTCAGGCTTGAATCGTGGAGGCACTGCTCGGGTAAATCAAGGTTGAATTTTTTTCGAAGTAATTTTGTAAAAATAAAGTAAAATTAAATACTTCGAAATAATCATACATTAACCTTAAAAACCAAAAAAAAAATATTGTATCAATTATTGTATGGAGTATTAAAAAAAGAAATTGGACATTCCTTTTCTTGTTTTGGCGGTACGAAAAGGCCACGAATTAGCGCGGGCGAGCTTAAACATTTCCACGGCATATTTTTGACTAGTTTCAGCATTAAAAATTTTTTTTTTTTTTTTACGTGTGTTGACAATTTGAGGGGATTCAGGCTATTTTTTGCGCTTTTGGAAGTAGGCAACACTGCCTGAATTTACTTCCAGTAAAAAAAACAGGTTATTTTATAGGGGCACATGAAGCCCCCACCCCCCAACACCACAGGATACCCTAGAGGCATTACCATTATTTTCTTCCTTGGCAATAATACTTATTTAAATGGTCACGACACGAAAAAGACAAAAACAAAAGAAAGAACTTGATTGATATAAATATCATTTTTTAGGACGATTTTTTCTAAAGTGCTATCGTAAAAGGATCAATGGGTAATTGTTTGCATGAGCTTCACCAAAAAAGGAGGTAACTAGTATAGACAACTTAAGCTGCATCTGCAAACTAATTACGGAACAAATGAAAGCAGAAAATTTGACTATTTAAAACAATTTTATTAAATAACTATAAACAATATAATTTAAGGTTAACGGTTGGAGTTTAGGGGTTATGTACTAGCAGGGGGGAAGGGGAAAGACGAACATGGTCCACTTAGAGGTCTGGACCAAGTTTCATACCAATCCAACATGATACGATGGAGAAAATTGATATTCAGTATTACTAAGCGTGATAGTAGAAGCAAAAGACAGAGTGGGAAGAGGTGCGAGTGGGAGATGAGAATGGTTCACCTGAAGGTCTGGATCAAGTCTCATATCCATACAACGTGATACGACTGAAAGAATTGGTATTTAACATATGCGGGATCAATCAGCCGAAAAATGTCTTATAGAGCATGCGTGGACGCATTTTGAATACAAAAAACAAAAAAACAAAAAAGGAGGTTCAATTTACTTGGAGTAAATCAACAGGTTCTTTTTTTTCCTTGGGATGAGAGGGGCACGTGTACTCAACGCTTCCCCCACTCCAATAACAACCCCTAACGGCATACCATTATATTCTTTCTCAGCAATACTGAGGGGGGCGGGTAATAAATGGTTAATTGTTGTTGAATTGAAAGTAATTATTGTTTGGACGATATGGTGGGGCGTTCCTTTCTTTCCTTTTCTGTAAGAGGGTCGAGAACAAGACAAGGAATTGACGTACATTTCATTCGGGTTTCGATGCAGAAATAGAAAAAAAAAATCAATATAATGACTACAGTAATTTATCGCAAAGACAAAAGCTACAATTCAACGAAATCCCTTCCCCAAAAGAATCTATTTGGCCTATTATGATTTCAACTTTATAAGGTTTAATTCAATCCTATATTTACATTTAACTATACATCTGTATTTAATTCTTTTTATTATCCATGAATATATTCTTCATTGACATACACTGCTACAGTCTTTCATAACAACTAGCCTCTTCCACAATGTGACTTCGAAGAACAATTAAATATTTTTTTGATTAAATGAAAAAATGCAAATTATAGGTGAACATCCGAGATCAGGCTACTGCATGAGCCTTACCTCTTCCAAATTGAAAAAAAAAATATAGCAACATTAGAGAAAGAGGAGAAAAGTATAACAAACTCAACTTTAAACATTGATGAAATTTAAGAAGTACTATTTCAAAATACAGAACAGAATAAGGTCAAGAATCGGTTTAGTTTACATCAGTTTTTAGAGTAATTATCTATGCTTTCAATTTATAAGACCTTCGTTTCTTCAGGAATTTGTCAGCCGTGAGAAAAATTAAAACTCATTTTTAAAAGGTTTTAGGGGGTGCAGTAGATCCCGATCGTAAAGTTTCACCCCCTCGATATTTTTTTTTATGTGTGTGTGCCGTTTTTAACAAAGAAATTTATGTAATTACTTCAGCTTTTTTTAATTTTATTTGGGCGTCGTTTAAGAAATCGACTGTGAAAGGTGTGAAACATTACAATCAGGATCATCTTCTGTACATTGTCGAGAGGGGGGGTATATTTAAACGTAAGTAATCCAAAACTCAAAATTGAAACAGGATACTTGAATACTCACACGTCGGGGTAAGAAAATGTACAAAAAGTTACTTTTTCAGCACTTGGATTCATTTTAATGCTTAGCAATACTCAGTAAAAGATCTACAGAATGAGATTGGGGCAATAGCAACCTTTCACGTTTTAAAATGGCCGCCAGTCCAGCTGGAGAGTGGTAAGCGCTGATGGTGAGTTTCGAAGTCAAATAAGCAGACGACAACTACTCAAGCCCTTAAAATACTAATCTACCCTTAGAAACACTAAGCTTGGAGCTACAGTGGCGGTCATTTTAAAACGGGAAAAGTAACAATGCACTAAAGATGTACCAAAATATTTTTTCGTTTTTGGCACTTGGTTTCTTTTAGTGAATCAAGAAAAGACCAAGGAGAGAAGATTAAGAACAAAAAGGGTAAATGTTTGGATTAGGTTCGCAAAAAGGGGAGTAAATTGTGTACACGTTGTACATGTGAGTGTAAATCGTAAGATACCGAGTCGTGTACAGTGTTTATGCTAATAACACTTTGTTTGCGAACCACATCCAAACAATTACCACAAAGAGTTCGTTTTTCTTTGTTTTCATGCAGAAGAATATTGGTTAGGTTACAGGAATTTCTGTTTTGGAACCCAACACAGAACGTGGGAAAAAAAAGATAAGACGAGATCGAGTGAGAAGGACAGAAACCTGTAGAGCTGAAAAAAAAAATCTCAGAACTGGGGAAGGGCTGTAAAGAGTTATCCACCGCCAGGACCCCTAGACTGAGCTTTAATAAGGCTTGCCCCCCCTCCTTCAGCCTCTCCCTTCGTTGAATAGAATGGGGTGTCGTCAAGTCACACGAAATAACTTATATCGTTGTATTATGTATAATGTAACATGTTGCAAACGTCCCAAGATAAAAATATCTAAAATACTCACGTGTACACGATTAAAGCATTTTATCGTACACTTGGAACATTTTTTGCTCACAGGCACTTAGGGGAGAGGGGAATTGTTACCTTTCCCGTTTAGAAATGTATTTTAGGGTTGTCAGCATTTAATACTATCCCTGAAAAAATAATTCTAGACAGGCAGCCATTTTAAAACGGGAAAGGTAGCAGTTGCTCCTTTGGATTCCCTAGGCTTAAGTTTTCCCAGTCAGCGAGATAAAATGGTAGAGAAATCTCAGGATGAAAATTCCTTAGTCCTTACCAAAATGGACCAGGGCGGAGTGAATATAGAGTGGCTTTTTTTCCCCCCAACACAAAAACTAACAACCCTTTGGATAAAATATTTTGTTAAGATACGATGCTGTTGAAAATTTTAAAAGAGATAAGAAAATGAAAAAAAAAAAAAAAATACTTCGAAGCCTCACTTCGGTATGACAGTCGGAAAGTAAGGGTCCAAGGGATATATTTCTAATTTTCAAAACCTTTCGCTCTTGATGAGACGGCCTGATGCAGGGGGCGACTGCCTAGTTTCTGCATCCACCCCCGCGACCAGCAGATGCCGATGCCCGTAAAACCCTTTAAAAATCAATTTTTATCAAAACGGACATATTTCCGAAAGAGGCCAAAAATCACTAGCAAATTTTCAATTTTTTTTTTTTTTTACAATTTAATTTTAGACTAAAACAAATCTTGATCAATTATTTTAATTCCATATACAAATACACTTCACGGTAAAATGAAATATCCTTGTAAGAAAAAGGAAGGAAGGAAGAAATCCTACAATGAACGAAAATAGTAAATTCCCGTCCATTCAAGAAAATTGGACCCTCTCTTCGCGCACAGCTGTTTATGAACTCATTGGATATGAAAACCTATCATTTCAATCTAGTTAGACACGAAAAGACAAATATTCTGCAACACAGACATCTATATGGGTCAAATCAACAAGCATTGTTTTACAGAGCGTAAAAAATAGTACTAGCAGTGAATGAATAAGATTATTCTTTTATACACATTTTTTTTTCTTTTGTAACTTGGGTAATCGAAACCTGTAGGCAGGCAAACATTACATGAAAGAAGGCGCGAATTAGTTCTTGTGTTAAGGGTTCAAATGATCCTTTGTGGGGGACAGTCAGCGATCGAGATTGTTTTTATCGCCTCTTAACCAACACAAATAACGGAAGGTACGACTTCAAGTCTTGGTTCAAGAGTTAAAAAGGGTTCAAATGATCTTTTTTTGAACGGATCATGTAATGTCGGGCATATTTATTTTTTCGGTAATGTTGATAAATACACAACGAACGAGACTGTTTCTATAGCCTCTATACCAAAATATCCTGACTCCCAATTCTCTATGAATAAATACCCCTACACACGGGGTTCCGTTCCATGTGTGGGAAGCGAATGAAGTAGGTTTCTGAATTAAGGAGTTCTACAACTTCTTCAAATGTCTATTTTATACCACAGATTTGGATTTAACAATCAGCTTGACGGCATTTTAAATAGTAAATTTTAAAAATTATAGTTTTAAAGTCATTATGAATATGTGATTCTGACCGTGGGGAGCATAGACCACCAGAGGGAAATTAGAATATATTACGAGGGTGGGACAGTAATTTGGAAATCGGGTGTTAATAATGAAAAGCGCTTTGTGGCTCAAAACAACCATGAAAGGCTCAAATGATTAAATCCTAATCATGTTATAATTCCTAATTACACAATATCATTAATTGCCAATTTTGCTATAGATTACCAAACAAATGCTTAACTTATTAACATTGTGAGGTATGAAATAGTTTGTTTTTTTAAGGTTTAACGAAGGGAGTCTATGAACAAATGTATCAATATATTACTGAAGTGGACAAGCACTTTCCATTTTTACGGAAGTACGGCATAAATGGATTATTTTCACGTCTTCCGGTCACTTTCTCTATCATCAACCTGAACCCTAAAAATTTAAAATCTAAGTAATTGAAATTTTCTTCCGGTTACTTCATAGCAACCCCTCTCCCCGTGAAAAAAAAAAATGAAAGTTAGAATTAAAATTTTAGAATGAGAACTCACGTTCAAGCTGTGCCTGTCTGTATTACCGCAAGAATGACGGAAAGTAATTGTCCAGTTTAGAATGACATTGTAAACAGGGCCCCCCCCCCACTGAAAACCTTTTTTTTTTTCTTTTGAAATATTTTTTAAATATAAAAAAAATAATCAGTAATTGAAGAAAAAGAGTCCTGGATTGTTCAAGGGTCCGATAGATTGAAAACACCTATAATTGATTTATTTTTTTTAATTCTTCCGGGAAAGTGCGGGGTTTAACAAAACGAATCTCAACCTTAAATAATTTAACTTTTACTTACCTTAGGTTCTCGTCTGTTACGAAAACGTTTATGTAATTCCATCATTTTAACCAAAGCATTGTCGAAGTGCATTGTCCAGGAACCTTTTTCTACGTTTAATTCCGTAGTAAATCCAAAATTTTCAGCTTTATTTATTTTTATACGTAAACGACTTATTCATTTATCTATGTTTTAAAATAAACCTCGCTGTGCTTTCTTCTACACGTTACACAAGACATGTTGATAAGGAATCCAATGTTTTTACTTTTCTTTTCCTCCTTCGAGATAATATTTAGAATTATACGAGGTTTAGAATTAGTCAAGCCTGTATTTGTTTTTTGTATTAAAAGAAGGTGAAATCATGAATATATTGTATAAGTAAGAGAATTTCCTTTCCGAAATAGAGTCGTTGCTCTTAGATATTTTTACAAGATTTACCAGAAATGTGTATTTAATGCTCTCACTAGATGTAGATATTTATTATAACATCACAAATGTTTCATGTAAACTATTTGTTATGTTGTGTGCTTATATATATATATATATATATATATATATATATATATATACAATTTGTATATTTTTTTTTCACACTCCACGGGCACTGATAAATGTATTATTTATATGTAGAGTCTACGTTCCACAGGTACTCTCCTCAGTTCAAGAATTACGGCGTGTTGGTGAAGGAATGAATGAAAATAAAAATCGTTTCTCTTTCTTTATCCTTTTTTTTTTTTTGTTTTTCTTGAAGACAGAATGAAATTTGCTGTGGTACTCCTTTTAAGAATTACGGGTTGTTTTTGTATCGAGAGACAGCAAGTGCACGCGTGTATGGTTAGGGTGAAAGTACAAAAACAAGTGTGGCTGGTTTTTACTGTATAAATAGTACGGGTAGATGGTACGAACGAATCGTTAGTACAAGTACGTCAATCAAGTACGATATGGTACACACACCAAAAATTACTAGTAACGACTTAGTTTTTTTTCCTCTCCTGCCTTTCGTGGAGGGATATCGGTATATAGAGAGAGGGAGCGATGCCGTGGAGAGACTTTACACAGAGAGGGGGAATTGTCGATGTAGAATGATAGACAGAGAAAGCGACACGAGAGTGAGGGAGAGATGAATATATATGAATAAGAGAGAGTGTGTGAGTGACAGACGTAAAAAGACTTGGACAATTCGAGAGAGAGTAAGGGAGATAGAGGAGTAAACAGAGAGAGAAAGAGAGATAGAAGTGTGGTTTAGAAAGAATGAGAGAGAAAGCAACACATGAGAGAGAGAGAGAGAAGCTAAACTAAGAAAAAGGGAGAAAGAAGAGATGATAGCGAGAGTAAGAAAGAGGTTGAAGGAAAGAGAGATAGAGGGGGGAGTAAAAAAAAAAGATTTAGACTATTGGAGAGGAAAGAGAGTAAGAGAGGAGAGAACCAAACAAGTTTTTTTTCTCCCTCTGTCGTGCAGGGAGGAAGTGAGAGAGAAAGGTAAGTACTGAGATAGACAGAGAGACAGAGAGAGAAATGTAAGAAGATTTAGACTGAATAAGAGGGGAAAGTGTCATTGAGAGAGAGGGGGAGGAAGAGAAAGAGAGAGAGAGAGAAAGAGATGGTAAGACAGTGAAGTGGACCCAAGAGAATGGAAAGTAAGAAGAGAGAAGAGTGGGTGGAAGAATGAAAAGAAGGAGTGAATAAGCGAGAGAGAGGGAAGTAAAAAGGGAGAGAGACACGGAAAAGGTGAAAGAATGGGAAAGCGAAAGAAGAGAGGGGGCGAGTGAGAGAAGAGAGGAGAGAGAAACAAAAGGGTAGAGATAGAGAAAAAGTAGAAATACAGAGAGACAGAGACTGACTGAGAGAAAGAGACGAAAGAAGAGAGAAATAAGAGAGAAGGGCGATCGAAAGAAGAAAAAGAAGAGGTGTGCTTGTAAAACGCAAGAAGAACGAAGAGAGCAAGAAAAAGAGAAAGAGATTAAGCCAAAGAAGAGAGGGTTAACTGAATGAAAGAAGAAAGGAAAGAAAGAAGGAGAGAGAGAGAGAGATGATACTCGCACAGTTATTTTATAAATCAAGAATATCTGTGGTGCCAGTTGTATAAAAATATAGATATAAACAGATTGGGAAGAACATACTTAGATGAAAATAATCTATTACAGTCTGGTCATATCTATCTCTCTCCCGACCCCTCTCTGTTTCTGTCTCTATCGCTCAGTCTCTGTCTGTCTCTGTCTCTGTCTGTCTGTCTGTCTGTATCTATCTATCTATCTATCTATCTCTCTCTCTATATATATATGTGTGTGTGTGTGTGTGTGTGTGTATGTGTGTGTGTGTTTATATCTATGTCAGTCTGTTCCTCTATCTATCTATCTATCTATATATCTATCTATCTATCTATCTATCTATCTATCTATCTGTGTGTGTTTCTATCTACCTATCTATCTATCTGTGTGTGTGTGTGTGTTTCTATCTATCTATCTATCTACCTATCTATCTATCTATCAATCTATCTATCTATCTATCTATCTATCTATCTATCTATCTATCTATCTATCTATCTATCTATCTATCTATCTATTTCAGTCTGTATATATCTATATCTCAGTATGTACATATTTATCTATCTACCTAAACGTGTTCGCATCTATCTATCTATCTATCTATCTATCTATCTATCTATCTCAGTCCGTATATATTTATACCTCAGAATGTTTGAATCTATCTATCTATCTCAACGTGTTCATATCTATCTATCTATCTATCTATCTATCTATCTACCTATCTAGTCATTTCATCTCTCTCTCTCTCTCTCTCTCTCTATCTATCTATCTATCTATCTACCTATCTATCTATCTATCTATCTATCGCTATGTGAATGTGAGTATATGTAGTTATATACTAAGCTGGGAAGGACTCACGGTTGAATGAAAAACGTGTTCTCTAAGCCGTGGAGCTTTTCGCTGTCTAGTTTAACATAGTTTTAAAAAAAGAAAAGAAAAGAGGGTAACATTCAACGTGTCCGCGTCTCTTTGTCTTGTTTATACAGTAAGACCTCGTTATCCGCGGTAGATAGGTTCAATGACACTTTAGCAATATTGGTGAAATCCGTGGATAATAGCGAACTTTTACGCAACGTTGCAGAAACTTCGAATTCTCACGGACCCCTTCTATATATGAAATATTCTGGCAGACCCCTATTTTCAGCATTTAGCTTAGAAATCTTTTTTTTAGTTTTTCATGAATTACTAAAAAAGGGGGGGGGGCAATATTTGACCTTTAAAAATCATATTCATTCAAAATGAATTATTTTGAATTATTATATTTGGTACCCCAGTCTGTGTACGTTTTTCAATAGCTGTGTATTGATGACATTGTTTCTCTCTGCCTCAAGATTCGCCAAGTGAGCTCCAGAGGGAGCACTTCTACGGACCCTCGTGTGTAATTTGACGCGGACACCGGTTTCGAAACCTCTGTACTGGTAGTGTGTGTTACTAAAATCAATCCACCCGTCCGAGTTTTTTGGCTCGTATGTAGTACGGCAGTACGTATTTTGTAAGAGGGCTTGAAATCAGTGTTGCTGACTCAATTATTTTTCGCGCTGAATCGACCTCAATAAAAGCGTCAAAAACCGCCAAAATGCGCTAGGAAAACACTGTATGCTTTTTATGGCCATTTTAATAGCTAAAAATAGATTTACCTGAGACAGCTTTTTAAAAAATAGTTAAATGTTGCTAAAATAGTAACGCTAAAAATTGGCTAAAAATAGCGCTAAATGTTGACTTCTCGCACTACCAAAATAAAAAGGGCGCTAATTTAAGCGGGGAAAATGCTAAATTGGCAACTCTGCTCAAAATAAAGCGAGGAAGACCTGTTGGCTAGTCGTATAACAGCAACAGACAGTTTCTGATCAATGTTGAAGGGGGGGGGACGAGAAATGAATTGATGTAGATAACCATGTGTGTATCTGAGACTGTGGTTATCTGTACCACGGCTCAATGGTGCAGTGCAACTATAACCCAAGTGTGCCACGTAGTTAATTTTTGTTATTGTTATTTTTTAAAAATTGCGAATATGAATTACGAGCTTTGAACGTGACTTGACCAAGTATCATAAACCCGGTTCCGACTCGAGGTTCCCAACGTAATGGCTCTATCACTAAATTTTGAGAGGTCTCAACTTTTTTTTAGTGACTGATGACAGGGAAAACGGGTGATGAGTGTGTGTATCAGTATACTGGTATTACTGTTTCGTTTATTGACTTCTGAGATTTTTTTTCATCTAACTCCAAAACTGCAGTTGACTTCATTTTTCTACCGTAAAAACAACAACCAGGTAATCATGACCAAAATTAGAGGTGTAAAATCCACATTCCCCAATAGCAATTTCAACTAACGACGAACTGATAGCCTGGCGGTAAATTAACAGGTCTTAGATTTTAACGAAAATATATCTTGCAAATACACACGGGCTCACTTCATTCAAATGAATAAATACTCTTATACAAAATGTATATATATTTTATAATTTATTATACAATAAAGTTGAAGTAATCGCGTTAAGTCGGGATAGAAATCGAAGTGGAGACTGATGCTGCAGCAGACAGGCTTGTTTTCTTATTCATTTCATTTTTACAGTCGATATGCCGCATAAGGCAAATATATTAGTGTGTCGTCATGCAATGGAGTTTGAGAATCGCTGAACTGGGGCAGTTATAGAAATTGATGTTGATAACCATGTGTGTCTCTGAGAGGAAGTGAGAAAAAAAAAAGAAGAAAAAAACGAACGCTGTGTGAGAGACTAAACGGTTTCAAAGTATTACTCAAGGAAGCACTCAGAGATCTCATGTCTCAGCCAACGCCATTGTCATCAAAAAATGAATGAAAATCAGTTTGTATAGCTACGAGGCAGTGAGGTAACTGTGAAAGAAATCCTGCATCTGGTTTAAAATGTAACAATTTTTCTCTTTGTCCACATCTCATCGACAAAATGTCGTTGAAATTCATTGAGAGTTTTTTTGAGACATCGTGAGTGGACATATTATAGCTAATGTACAGTGTAGGCAATTGATTAAAAAAATTCCTGGATCCATCCCCAAATTAATTCAATTTTCCTGTATCCCATTGCTCACACTTCCATAAATACCCACTGTAAATCATTGAGAACTTTTGGGGATATTGCGTGGACAAACAATCAGTCAGACAGTAATGAATACATTTACCTCTACCAAATCCGTTGGCAGAGGTAAATAACCAACAGAATACAACCTTATAAAATTATGAACGATGATCACTTGTTGTTGTACTTGTTGCTTATCCCACCCCCCAGTCCCGAGCCCACATACCCTTAAATACCACCCAAAGTAACATGGGGCATTAGACTGTGAAAGGGTAATGAAAAGTCATCATTGTGATTTTCATTTTCTATGGCAAATTCGTTATAACCGCACTATTGAATCAGTTAGCGTGGGTGCTGTAATAACGGGAGTTAACTGTATTAATTGGTTTCCCATTATAAACACGCTTCGCATAAAACCCACCCTTTGAAACCGCAAATCCGTTGCATCGGCACACTTGAAACCCCGTAGGTGCTGTAATAACGGAAATCTGTCGTACTTATTGGTTTTTCATTAATACACTTGGTTTGAAATCCATTCGTTATAACGGCAAACTCGTTATACCGGTACAACAGGGTGCCGTTATAACATCTACCGTAAATTTTAAAAGTCTACTGTAATTTTTAATTCCTCATTGCCAATACACTTCGTACGGGATTCACCCGTTATAACGGCACTCACCGCGCTGCCGTAACAACGGGGGTAAACTGTAGAAGCAACAGTAATAGATACTGAACAGTTGCTGCCAATAGCACAAAATCATGAATGACGATCGGCTGTTTTGTTATGCAGTCATCGGCCCCAGAGCCCCCAGCTCCCAGCCACCCCGATTTGGGGAAATTAAATGATCAGTTCTCCTTAATTAAAACAAAAACGTGACTTGTCTTTTCTTTTTTGTTAATCTATTCAAGATTCTATTTTTGTATTTACCAAAACAAGTTTAAATATGACATTCTAAATTTATTTACTCAATAGGAGTATTATTAGAAGAGAATTAATTAATGAATTAGTGAGTCAGTCTATCTATCTATATATCCCAGTCTGATCATATTCATCTATCTATCTATCTATCTATCTATCAATCTCAGCCGGCTTGTATCTATCTCTGTTCAAGAGAGTTAAGATGAGAAGGAGCGAGAGAAAAGGAGAGAGCGTGAGAAAGAAAGGAAAGAGAATTAGCTAAAGAAGAGTGGGGGGGACCAAAAGAAGAAAAGAGAATGAAAAGAAGGGAGAGAGAAAGGGAAGAGAGAGATGAGTCAGTACTTTTACTAAAAATCAAAATATTATTTGCGATGCCAATACGTGTTGTGTAAAATGACAGAAATATATAAGACTCGTGGTTGGATGAAAAACGTGTTCAAGCCGCTTTGATATTAATGGCCATGCATTTATATATATATATATATATTAATCTATCTGCTGTCTGTCTGTCAGCCTATCTACCTCAATCAGTTCATATCTATTTGTATGTTCTTACCAATATATCTATCTATCTCTCCATATATATATATATATATATATATATATATATATATATATATATATATATATATATATATATATATATATATCGGTCTATTTTCATCTATCTATCTATTTATCTCAGCCAGTTCGTATCTATCTCAGAACAGTAATGGTTCCATGTCCAACTGAGGAGTCGTTGGAGGTTAGAGTGGTTGTAGGTACAGGGGCCTGGAGTGCAGAATAGAGAGGTCAGAGGTTCGTGCTGCCTCTATAACGGTTCGCTGCTAAACGAACGTGAAACGCTATTTTAGTTTTCCGTATTAAACTCTATCTCTATATTTTGGTCCTAAATTTAGGGAAGTCAAATTCTATGAAAAAAAAATACAAATTTTAATGGAATCTACATACATTGAATATCCGTAAAACACATTGTTTTTCTTTAGTTTTTTTTTGGGGGGGGGGGGCATGGCCTACTATGGGCTACCTGAATCCTCCCTGGGGGCCCCCCTTGAAGTCTTGGGACCTGAGACCTTGTCTCATGTGCACTGTTTTCTACTCTAAAACAGCCAAGGGGGTTTAAAAGTGATTCATTATTTGAAACCATCGACCAAGACTGTCAACAAAACTATCCACACAGGTTTCTTCAGTTTTCAAGTTGGTTTTGCTGACTGGCAGGCTGTTTGGTTATGTATCATGTAAGCGGGCTGAATCAAAGGAGCTGCAGTAGTTTCGAAACTGGAAACCCAAGGACCCTTTCTGTGAAGGAAATATTCTAACGAACCCCTATTTTCAGCATTTTGAAAAATTCAAAATGGCTAACATTTATTGAAATTCTAATCTATGATACATGCCTGTGTATCATAATAACGTTTTTTGATTGCTGTGCTTGATGCTCCTCTGCCAACAGATTCTCAATGTCAGTCTCTGAGGGAACACTGCTGCTGACCTCGAGCATGATTTGACTGAACTTAGTTTCGAAACCACTGGGATAGAAGGCTAAAAATTTAAGCATCTATTCCTTATGTAAACAAAAAAAAACTTTTCTGTTGTTTTTTGAAAATTCGCCCACTTAATAGGGTTGTAGTCAGGGGTCAATCTACAATGTGTGTTTCTGCTAAATTGGTACATTGTTTGTGCCCAGCTACGTTTTTAGTGATCCAGCAGAAGACGAGAGTAACTTTTATTAATTGATCACCACTTTTACCATTTTTGAATTGATTACCCCTAGATGGCATGCCACCAAAAGATGTTGGTCGTATGACGGTTTCTATTGACTAACTAGTCCTGTCTCAGTATGTATGTAATCGTTGCTGAAGCTTAATTTGGTGTGGCACAAGGCCACCGTATTGGCAGCGACCTGTGAGGTTCAGACGCCACATATACATACCTTCTTATTATATGTTTATATATAACTCTTTGAGGGCTTAAAAGTGAGAGCCCCTCTTTTAGGGGGTCAAATGTGAGATCTTTTTCCTAAATGAAAATTAAATTAAAAAGATTTGAGAAAAGAAGAATTTTTAAACGTTTCAAAGGTGGGGCTCTATTTATAATGTAACTATAACACAAAAATGGAACCTTACTTTCCCTTCTCCAATATCCCCACTCATTTAACAAAACGCCAAGAGGAAGGTGCACAAAATCCATCACACTAAAAGGCGCCTGACCGTAACGAACAAAACACCACAAAACCGTTAGATACTTCATCCTATCAATGAACCCAACGGTCACTTCGCTCGACAAGCGTCTTAAGCGACTTAGCCAATAAATTGCAACTGAGACATCAAAAACGCCCATGACATAATCCGAAAACCATTGAGCAGTTTTCCCCCAGAGGCAAGTATGCACTAAAAACCGTGCAAAAACTGCCTCAAAATTTTCATCAGCGAAACGTCATGGAATATTGGAAAGGGGAAATACGAATACCGATGTGCGCTTTTGAAAGACGACCATAAAAACGCATCAGTACAACATCGCTTAAAAACAGATCACTCATTCGATCTAAAAAAAATAAAATGATAAAACGCATACACTGCAGAACAACCTATCCGATAATAGAATCAGCACTCATTGTAAAGAACTACACCACAAAACAGCGCCGGGCTCCTTCAACATATCAGGACTCATAGCAAAAATAAAATCATTTATCAATACACATCGCAAGAATAATATAATTGCAGAACAGCCTCGCCACAAACAATTCCACCGATAGCCCCAGGTTAATAGCGTCGCAGTAGACTTATATGTACTTACATGCATATGTTAATGCACTTGAATGTTAGAGCAGATGTAGGCATGTACTGTTCCTTTTGGCATACGTATGCAGGAAACGGTGTACACTATGCACTCCTGTGTTCACGATTAAACAAGTACTGTGTATGTGACTGAATTGACATATATGATTATGACTATATACTGTATATCAACTGAATTGATATACCCTATCGAATGATTATATCCTGTGTATACAATTATGCACCATATGGATGCACTATCATTTCGCTGCACGGATATGTACTGTGCATTCCGGCACACCTATGTAGATGTATTATGTATGTAATTCGGTATTGCATGGATATTATGCCTGACCTAGGTATAGTTCTACGTATCCATGCTGCATACTAGTTGGACATGTAATATTATGTGGTTGAATACTTTAAGGTTGCATGTTGAATGGATGTTCTGCTGTATGATTTTACTTATGTGAATTATGCTTTCAAACCTCTATGTATCATCGTACATGTAAGTGCTATACGTTCCAACATATATGTGTGGTTACAACTTACTCCCTCTAGACACACACAGAGGACACAAATTCTCCTCACCCAGAGAGGCAACAGGAACCCACTCTACCCCACCTTACATTTTCCAACACTACGCATGAGACAGAACGGAGGCCATTCATTCTGAGAGGTAAGAGCATAAAATTCAAGTGTAATGTTTATTAAAGCGTGTCTGACTCATGTAATTGTCGACCCAAAAGGAAGACCTAATACTGATATTTTTCAACAACCCCGCCTTCTATTAATGCAATGATTATTTGGATTCACGCTTCATTAATTTGATACTCTTCTGGGGGTGTATCTATGTAATAGTCGACCCTACATAAATACATAGACTATCATCATCATTGTCATCAGCAGCATTTTAGCACCCGTCGTTGGACGTGGACCATCCCCAAGATTAGCCAGACCTCTCTATCGCAGGCGTCACGGAGCCAGTACTTTCTGAATTTGTCTAGTTCATCACTTGATCTTTCTGCCAGCCAGAATTTCGCAGATGAACTCTGGGGATCCACTTTGTTAGTCGTGATGTCCAACGGTTGTTTGCTATTCTTACTACATGACCAGCTCATTGCCATTTAAGTTTTCTAACGGATTCTATAATATCTCTGACTCCTGTTTCATCTCTAATATGCGGCACTGTCTTGGGATCTCTCTATATGATGTTGAGCACGATTTTATCCTATGCACGTTACATGGTTTTCAGTTTGAGGGCCAATCTTTTGGTTAGTTTCCATATTTCAGCTCCATAGTTGACTATCATGAGGATGCATTTGTTATAGACCCTTCTTTTTAAGAATAATGGTAGTTTCTTGTCTTCGAAGGTTGTGACCTCTCTATGGAAAGCTTGCCATATTGTCTACAGTAACAAGGGCAAAAACATCAAAACAATCCTCACCAAATTTAGGGAAGTAAAACTCAACGTTTCCCTGCGTGAAATCACGATTAACTGAATGGTAGCCGTGCCTCTCTTACTGACTGAGCTAAATAGACTAAATTTATGGTAGAAATACGCTTCTTTTATTCTTATAAATAGATACATTTATAAAATTAACATTCGCCTAATGTGATTTGAAAGCATGACAAACTGATTGGTGGCCGGCTTTCTTACCAACTGAGCTAAATAGGCAGAATTTATGGCGGAAATGCGATTATTTTTATTCTGGTGAATAGATACAGTTATAAAATTATCATTCACCAACCGTAATTTGGAAACATGACCAACTGATTAGTGGCCGGCTCTCTTACCGACAGAGCCAAACTGACAAGCCTAAGATATCAACGAAAAATTATCTTAAAGATACATTTCTACTGATATATATATATATATATATATATATATATATATATATATATATATATATATATATATATATGTGTGTGTGTGTGTGTGTGTGTGTGTGTGTGTGTGTATGGTACAAATCAGGGTAGCAGTATCAGGCCCGAAGAGGGCAGAAACATGAGCTAGTTTGTGTAGCGAATCCACAATCTACTATATATATATATATATATATATATATATATATATATATATATATATATATATATATATATATTATCGTGTCATCCACAGACAGCTGTTTCGTTATATTACAATTCTTCAGTGTGGCTATAGACTATCCATTATCCCATCCAGTACCACGAGGCAGGATCGAAACCGTAGCTTCAGACCCGGTGGCTGGTATCCTCCCTCTAATATATATATATATATATATATATATATATATATATATATATATATATATATATATATGATTGTGTTTTCATTATGTATACAATACAGGAGTTGCAGTAATCATCTTCATTCGGGATAGAAGTTAGGGTGGAGTTTGATCCTGTTCCAACTAGGCTTGTTTTCCAACTCGGAGGCACTCTGTCACTGACATTGTTAATCACTGTGTGGTAGGGGACATGGCAACAATAAAGGGTGGTGCACTGATCACCCAACAAATTTAATCATTTTGCGTGTAGCCCATTATTCACCCTTTCACAAAATTACATTAAAATTCACTGAGAACTTTTAGAGATACCGTGTAAATAGACAGATAACCTTTGGGTATGTTGTGTCGCGTGGACGTATAATAATGATTTGAAGAGAGATAACTATCCATGGATCCTCCCCAAACTTAACTACTTTTTTCGTAGCACATTTCCCACTCCTCAACAAAAGTTAATTCAATTGAGCCCGCGAGCCAGATTTGGCCACTACCAGCACTTATGGTGATCCATTGCCAATATAGGCATATATTTAAAATCTTCTGGAAAAAATTTCGCAAAGTCAATTCTATAATTTATATTGTAAAATTACAATTGTTTTGGCTTTACAAATCAATAACATAATAATTGTTATTAATATGTTTGTCTATAATAAAAATGAAGTATGCTTTATGTGATATGATCGAAATTTTTCAAGTTAATGTGTAATTTGGTTGAGGTGAACAGGTTGGCATTTTACTTACGCTATCATATTTTTTGTCCACTCATCAAGTTCGCACATAAAAAAAGTACCACATAATCGTCGACATTTTAAGTCGGAAACCGTTAACAGTCAAAGAAGATTTATTCACTTTTGAAGTTGGTCCGACTGGTTACGTACGAGAGTGAGTCAATAGGTATCCACACTTTTGTTATATTTTCCTTTAGGATCGTTTTACTGGGTTATGCGTAAGCATGTTGAATTGTGGTTGGTCAGTCGATGTTACAGTAAAAATTCGACGCTGAAAAGTCCTTATAGAGTAAACATGGCCTCTCTGATCTCTGTTTGCTCGAGGAAGAACCACGGGCAATGAGCCGTTTTTGGTCTGAGGGTGTATCAGGGACTGAAATCCATCGAAAGTGTTTCAGCTCAATATGGGAACTGTTTTACCACGTCGGAGTGAGTATGACTGGAGTTCAAAAATTGGCCCAACAATTCGAAGCAAACGCCGACGTCTACAGTCAAAAGGTGTTTTGTTTTTGCATGACAATGTGCACCCACATACTAGTGTCACCCTGTTCAAATGCTTAAAGGATTGGGATTCGAGGTGTTGGGACATTCTCCTTATAGTCCTGGCCTCGCTCCCACAGATTACCATCTGATTGCTCCTCTCAAAGACGCCTTAAGGGGTCATCGATTTGCCACGGACCAAGATGTGGAAGACATGGTGCAAACTACACGTATTATGACATGGCCTTAAAAATAATACTAGAAAGTTGAATATTAAGTTCATAGAATAAGGGGGGGGCTGTATAAATATATATATATTATAAATGTTTGTATATGTTTAGAGATTGTGTTATATTATACTGAAACTCTTATTCGAAGTGATTTCCCGTTATTACACAATGAATGTATCATTTGGCCAAGACAACATAAATGGAATAAACAATTAGAGAAAATGGGACTGTTGCAGGAATCGACAGGATAGCTGGTTCAATTTTGCGTTGCTCTTGTCATTGAGCTAAACAACCACCGGTAATTCAAAGGCCCAAATAACTGTTTTAACTCCAAATCCTCGGTTTGCTCATTCACGGTCTATATCTGCTTTATTTGTTTCTTTCAACACGACATTCATGTTACTAAGAAATGGATACATGATCCGCCAGAATGATTATAAATTGTGTTATATTGTATTGAAACACTTATTTGAAATGATCTCCCGGTATAACGATATGAATGTATCATTTGGCGTCGATAACGTGAACGGAATAAACAATTGAAGAAAATGGGCTGTTGCGACCGATAAGGTAGCTGCTTCAGCGTACCGTTGTTCTTACCAGTGATATATATATATATATATATATATATATATATATATATATATATATATATATATATATATGTGTGTGTGTGTGTGTGTGTGTGTCTCTCTCTCTCTTTTTTTGTACCATATTATGATAATACAAAAAAGTCTTATTTTCCCGTTGTTATTTTTACCTGAGTTTTTTTTTTCTGTCCGAACTGAATAACTTCTACATGCATAATACATGAGGTCTTTTCCTTTGAAGAATCTTTGTTGAATTGTTCAGCTCGGTTTATTTTGATGAAAAGTAGGCCATTTGGTATTCTTGAAAAAACTTTCTTTCAGATCTTGAATTAATCGTCAAGAGTGGCTTTTCACACGTTTTGAAAAGGTAATACCCACAGATACATGAAGTTGATTCTGATCAATGCATTTGATAAGAGGATTGTTGTTTCATTATCATAATGTTTCTCTCTATTTCTTCTGTCTGTCTATCTGTCAGTCTGTCTCCATATATATATATATATATATATATATATATATATATATATATATATATATATATATATTGTTGTTTTACTATTGTGTCATCCACAGACAGCTGTTTCGCTGTATTACATCTCTTCAGTGTCTCTCAGTGTCTCTCTCTCTCTCTCTCTCTCTCTCTATCTCTCTCTCTCTCTCTCTCTCTCTCTATATATATATATATATATATATATATTATTGTGTCATCCACAGAGCTGTTTCGATGTATTACATCTCTTCTGTGTGGCTGTTGACTTTCCATTATCCCATCCAGTACCGCAAGGTAGAATTGAAACCTTCACTTTAGATATCCTACCTCTGGACTACGGAACTGGAAAGTCAATCAGCTGAATTTAAGCGATATATTTGTTTAACACAGAAATCCCTCATCCACCAGAGTGCTCAATTCATATATATATATATATATATATATATATATATATATATACATACATGATTTTAGAAGTAGTTTGATCAAAACTAAAAAAACTTTTGTTGAATGAATGAGACAAGAAACTCGTGTCGGGCGTTCTCACTCTAGGAAGCTTTACAGCTTTAAACACTAAACATATAAAAGTTTTTTTTTTCAAAACTTATGTCGCTTAAGTCAATTATTTCCGAATATCTGTTCTTGCAATTTATGTAAGCTTTTTCAAAGCGTTGTATGTTTTACCCCGAATTAGACATTACGGCATTATGCGTTAATATATATATATATATATATATATATATATATATATATATATATATATATATATATATATATATATGGGGGTGGATAAAGCGACTGACGGGAGTAGTTCTAGATCTCTATGAGGTGACCCAAATTCTTTCCTGTTGACAAAAAAAGCCATGATATATAAGTACTTCTTAAACGTGTACGTGTGTGTTTGTGCGTGTGTGTGTGTGTGTGCACGTGAGTGGTGCGCGCGTGCGTCAGATTGAAAGTTCTCTTATCATAGAACTCAGGTATCAGTGGGAAATTTAGCAACTATTTTGCCATAAGGCTGACGTAGCATGAATTATTTTGATTACAACCGCAACAACCTTTATTTCCATTATATATATATATATATATATATATATATATATATATATATATATATATATATATATATATATATATATATATATATATATATATATATATACTAGCAAGGATATCCGACGCTGCCCAGGGTAAAATGGCTCAAAATATAACCAGACTGAAAAGATATGTTCTTTGATATATTTCTCTTTACGCAACACAACCAATGAATAAACGATTATTTGCACTATGTACTCATGAAAAAGTAGCTGTAGCGGAAGAAATATTCTGATGCATAAAAAGGAACAAAGATGTTGTCCCTTGTTTTGACAGGGATTCTGGATACATTAAGTAAATGTTCTTTCCATTGAGTACCAGATCCTCATTCCTGAACAATCAATATAGAGCTGTCTGCAGGAAAAGCATGGAGAGCTCTGACAAAGGCCAGCGATATTGAGATATTGTCCTCGTACCCGGGTACGATTTCTGGCCCCCCTGCAACAACCTCACATTGCCCATAATTTCAGCAAAGATGTATCCCAATGCAAAATTTATGCATCAAATGTTCAATACTTTGGCCAATAACTTGGGAAAATTGCTAGAAATTACCAGAAATGACACATGGTAACCTCGGTTGGCCCAGGTATGGAAATCATATTCCTAAATACTTTCGCTGTGAAAGAATCTATCTCTATGCCAAATTTAAATTCCATACGTGCAAAATAGTGGCTAACTCGAAAAATTGGCTCGAATTGACCAAAAATGACGTCGTCATCATCAGCCCCTTAGAGTCAGTCGTTCGACATAGACCTTCCCAAAGGAATGTTGGACCTCTCTATCATGGTTGTTGCGGAGGCAATGCTCTCTGAACTTTTCTATTTTGCCAGGCCATCTTATATACTATCCTATTATATTATTTATCATAGTTATTATATTATATCTATTATATCATATTTTGGTGGTCACTGTTTCGCATATGATCTCTGGGGATCCACTTGCAACATGACCAGCCCATTGCCATTTGAGTTTTCAAATGGATTCTATGATATCCCTGACTCCAGTTTTTTCTCTTGTATTGTGCGCTGTTTTGGGATCTCTCCATGTGATTTTGCGCATGATTCTTTCATGTGCACTTTGTATGGTTCTCAGTTTGAGGGTTAATCTTTTGGTTAGTTTCCATGTTTCAGCTCCATAGGTGACTATCAGGAGGATGCATTTGTTGTAGACCCTTCTTTTCTAAGACTAACAGGATTTTTTTGTTATTGACGGTTGCGCTTGTTCTACCGAAACCCTACCGTCCTAAAGAGATTATTCGCTTATATGGCCCTTAATGAATTCTGTGGTCAATATCGCATTGCCTTCGAACTTAGTTCTCCCCCTGTGCACAATCAGGTTAGATGCAAAATTATTGCTAAAAACTTGAATACTTCTACAGAAATAACCATAAATGATGTCCAAGTTCAATCTCGCTCAGCCAATTACTTTCGATGTGAAATGTATTCATGTGTTCAATTTCAGCATCCTTGGTGCGATATTGGGACCCACAACTTTGAAAATAGACTCAAAATGACCAGAAATTACCTCCGGTGACCTCAGAGATGAACTCTTCATTGCATATGACCTGTGCTATGGAGAGATGTTCTTCTATGCCCAATTTCAGTTCAAGAGATGGCTCGAAACTTGGAAAATTGCATTGAGAGGGTTAAAAATGACCTCTGGTAATCTTGAATGTCCTCGGAAGTCAACCTCATATAGATTGGCATCTTTGCCGTGTTAAATTTCAGCATCCTTGACGCAAAAGTTTGGCACACAACTCTGAAAATTGGCTAGATATGACTTCTGTCGACCTTGAATGACCTCTGAGGTCAACCTCACGTAGCCTATCTTTTAAGACGACCTCTCTTCAGTTTACTTGCAGAATATTGGATCGATAGGCCTCGTCGTTTTGACGGAGAACAGGCACGAATAAACAAACTAAAGGCTCATATATATATATATATATATATATATATATATATATATATATATATATATATATATATATATATATATATATATGCATCAATTCTTCTTTCAAGCAAGTTTCTTTAAATACGACTTTTTCTTGTCGGCGAAAAATTTTTTTTCTGCTGAGTCACAAGAATTAAATAACTGCCCAAAGCTTGAATTATTGTTCTTTGAGCGATTTCGACTGTCATTGGCCATTTTCAAGAAGAATCTCGAAGTCATAGTGATATTGATGGTGACTTACAGTTTAAAAGGATTTTCAAATAGTATGGCAGGTCGACCTAAACGTGAAAGTTCTGCACATATATCAATTTCGTTTTTTCCCCGAATTATTTTCTCTAATCTAATACACGGTCTATATCACGGGAAACACTCCTTATACACATATGAAACCTGACACATTCCCTTGAGACCACAACACCCAGCTCAGCTGATAATCAAAATTATTCACCATCCCAGTTTTTCAGGACACTCAAGGCCGTACAGTTCAATAAAAAGTGATCCCCACGTGCGCACGTCAGGAATGTTTTGCCAACAATTGGCCAGAAGTTCTATAAATAGACGATCCAATGTATTCTCCCACTTTTCCGATACTGTTACTTTTGAAACAGTAAATCAAATAAAGAAATCTCATTCATATACCATCATATGGCCTTTCAAATTGTTTCTCCATTCCGATATATATATATATATATATATATATATATATATATATATATATATATATATATATAATGTGCACTGTAAAGAGTGAGACAGACTCGGGAGTAAAGTGTTTAGAGGTAAGATTTATCAATCATTAGATGTAAATTGTCCAGAAATGTTTCGGGATTCTTCCCATCTTCAGTGGTGTGTGCTGTGTGAGTAAGTGTTAAAAGTTCCTATGTGGAACCAGAGTCCACAATCAGGAGCTATGCATTGTGGGTAAATTGTGTTGTAAGGGCTCCTGGAGGCCTCCTGCTGAGTGGGAGAATGTCCAGTTAGGTATCAGGTCTTTGGTTAAGCAGCAGTAGTTGGTCTTGGGGAGGGCAGAGTGTGTCAAGGTAGGGGGGAGTGATGTGGAGTTAGATTTTTTGGTATGTTAGGGATAGCGTAAATGGAGGGGTGGTGAGGTCAAGGAGCTAGATAGGTTTCAACCTTATAAGTTATCGAAAATGTGTTGGCTATGGTTTGGACAGGGGTTATAGCTGGCTAAGGTGAATTTTTCCTATGGGTCTGGGTGACTTTGAAGCTACCATTATTGAATGTATCTTAGATGTGGGTGTGAGGATATTATTGGTAGGAGTTTTGTGTATTAGGGTTCTGCGTGATGAGGGTTGTTCAGTTTAGCGTTTAATCCATTGGGATATAGGGTTTTGAGTTTGTTGATCCACATATCTTTGTGTTTTTCTAGAACTTTAGTTACGTCAATTGGAGTTGTGTTTTCTATTTCTATTATATATATGTATATATATATATATATATATATATATATATATATATATATATATATATATATATATATATATCACAGTTAATGATTGAACAGTAGTAGTGTCAAAATTTGAATTCATATTCGAAAATTCCATCAGAGAACAAATATGGTCAGATTAAATTCTGTTTGCGATATCAGACCTAAAATTGAATAAAATATCCGGAAACATCTAAATTCTGAACTAAACCCATCAGGAAATGTCAAAAAAAGCCTTTTAGAAAATTAGAGGTAGTCTATTGGAGTGCTGATACCAATTTACAAGTCCATGTACAAAATTGTGTGGCCAGGAGCGCAGGAACACACAATCAAACAAACATATAAACACACACATATGAAATAGAAAAGATCCCTTAGCCATCTTCGATGGCTATGGTTCTTCGATCTATAGATAGATAGATAGATACAAATGAACCGACTGAGATAGCAAGATAGCTAGCTACGCACATAAATACGGTCACCTGTAGAATGAACAAGTTTTGCAGACCATTGACGCAGAATAGCGAATTTGATCTTTACTTGATGCTCTTCAGTTGGGACCTTGTACCAGTCTAAGTTAAGCTTTGTAAATCTATCATTTAATCTACACTAGTACAGTTTCTGTTCAGAAACTGCATCTTTGGAACGGGTCAGACATTTTGATGTATGAAACAGCTATAATTGACAAGGAAAATAATACAAAAGTATGACTTTGAAGTATTTCGCTCACACCTCTCCATTGTTGCCAATCCAGGTTTTTTATCTAAATTCTGATAATTCTAATGGGTTGAAATCAAGGGAGATAATTTATTGAATATGAAGAAAGATCGTAAATTTTTACCTTTTTATTTATTTTTATCAGATTTCTCGAGTACTGAAGGTTAAAAAAAGGATTCAAACGCAACACTGCACTACCTCATGTGCTGACTAATATACTGTATTGCCTATAAATTGGCACAAACCGTACAACCTTTTTTTTAAAGAAACTTACCTTTCTTCTAAACCAAATATAGCAGGATTTTATCATTTTGTAGTGGATCATTACACAATCAAATCAGATATTATCATTTATAACCAAACCCCACAGCATTGAAACTGTTGCCAAAAATATTTTTGTGGGGGTGTGATCATTTTTGTATGGCAGCACATTCATAGTTTTCGCCAACAGATATTCAATGTCCTTGAATTTGGTTATGAATAATACCTGACAAATCGTGTTTTGATAGCTTTTCTATAAAATATTTCGTGAACCAAAATGGTGTAAAACGAAGGAGCAATTATAATTCATTTATACGTGAATTTTTTTTAGCGTTTTCAGACTAAAGTAATAACCTTATGTGAGATTTTATCCTCGCGTGTCATTGCCTCAATCATTGCAGAGTTTAATTTCAAAAGGACCCGTGGGTTCAGGGCAGGTTTACGAGATATTTTGAGTGCTTAATAAGAACTGTATGAGTGACAAATGTTTGCATGGTGAGGCCAAACAAGTGTTGCCAACTCCAACAAAATTTTGCGCTACATCGACCTCAAAAAAGCATCAAATAACACCAAAATACACTAAAAAAAAACAGTCAGCCATTTTATGGCTAGTCTATGGCCATTTTAATTGTTAAAAATTGCTGTAAAATATCGTTAAAAATAGGCAAAAATAGCACTAAATGGTGAATTTTCGCGCTGTCAGAGCCATAAACGCGCCAAATTTAGCGCGTAAAGCTAAAGAAAAAAAATCAGTAGCAGTCAAACGGTCTGTTATACTTCAAGCTTCCCACATCAATCATAAAAGACATCGAACCTCGACCTTCCATGTCTTGACTGGCAGACATATAAAGTTATTTTTTGAAGTCTAGGAACGCTCAAAATATTTCCCCATACAGATTAATGGTAATGACTTCTTGACTTTATCCCATTTCAGATAGCGAAAGAAAACTGTTCTCGTGTCTTTCGTAAAAGCGAACTGGCGTGAAGCGAACTTTCAAAGAACAGCCCCCCCCACACACACACACACGCACGCCATCATCACCCGCTATTATAAGTCCACTGCTGGACAAAATCTTTCCTATTTCCTTCCATGATGACTACGACTGTGTTGACCTCTGTCATATCATCCCCCCATTTTGTGTCTGATCTTTTCCCACTGCGTTTACAGTCCCATGGACACCAATCGGTTAACCCCTAGCTCCATCAGTTGTCATAATTGGTGAACTACCACCTTATCAATCCCTATAATACACCCCCCATATATATATATATATATATATATATATATATATATATATATATATATATATATATATATATATATATATACTGGCTCATTACATTGTTTCACTTGAAAAGGATTTTCAAATGAACACTCTCACACACACAGACACACGTATATATATATATATATATATATATATATATATATATATATATATATATATATATATATATATATATATATCCTTATAACCTTCCTCTATTCTTGTATCTTGCTTCTTCTCCTCTACTTCATCTTTCCAATTCTCCGCCTCGTTCTCTCAATTTTTGCAAGAACGTTCTTCCTTTAATTCTTCTGCACGACTGAAGAATCCATTTTCGACTGGATCACTCTTGACCCACACGGACAAATTGATCCAAGACCCGGGAATATTGGCTTCTTTCCACTCAGATACTATAATTCCTTGTTTCAATGGATTTTTCCATTTACTGCTTGATATCCTCACATTTGCAGACACTTCATTCATATATGAGTGGGTGCACATGATAAATGCCAACGAACCATTTTTAAATTGAGAAAGTTTGGCGAACTTTCGCTCGTAAAATTTTCTTTGTTCTTGAGCTACAATTTCATGTTTGAATATTCTGCATTATGATTTAATGCGTATTACAATGAATCTTAGACGAATACGTCGTGTCATTTGTACATAACCACCGATTTTGTTTTTTGTTGAAACCCGGTCAAATCATACGTAATTTCTGATCAAGTTACACCCACGATATTTTTGTTATTTTCAGGGTTAAGATAGATACTCGTTTTAGTTTTGGTTCAATGCTCTGTTACCAAGCTTTTGATTTTAATACGAATAATAATGTTCAGAAAAATACTTATAATGTAAATGAACAAAACATGGGAACTTTTTTTTTTTGAGGAAAAACGAAAAAATCTCACTTTATTCATTGTAACTTTGTAAGTATTTGAGATTTATTGAATTGTTCAAGCTTCAACACGAAAGAAAGAAAAAAGATGAGCGTTGTAGTTCGAAATATAACTAGAATATCTTGAGTGAAAATTCGTCAAAATTTCGATCCGATTTCCTCATCTTTTCAAAAATGACTCGGTGGGCACTTATCATGCACGCATACTACATACACACACACACACACACACACACACACACACACACACACACACACTCACACACATATATATATATATATATACATATATATATATACATATATATATATATATATGTATATATATATATATGTATATATATATGTATATATATATATATACATACATATATATATATATATATATATATATATATATATATATCTGTGTGTATAAGTGTATGTATCAAGAAATGTATATATATGAACCGACAGAATGATTCCTGCAACAGTCCAATTTTCCTTAGTAGTTTATTCTATTTAAGTTGTCTAGGGCGAATGAGACATTTACTGCGTCATGACGGGGGATCATTTTTTCAAATAAGTTTAAAAAAAAAATATGATATAACGCAATTTGGAATTATATATATATATATATATATATATATATATATATATATATATATATATATATGTATATATATATATATATATATATATATATATATATATATATATATATATATATATATATATATATATATATATATATATATATATATATATATATATATATATATATATATATATATATATATATATATATATATATATATATATAGTGCGTAACGTTTTTCATTGGACACTCATACTACACTCTGGTCTTAGACAGAAGTGCCGAGAAACGAAACTTTGAGCGCAAACACTGTGATCCTAAGCAGAAGTATAGATCCATACATGAGTAATCTTGTAATTGTTTGCAGGCTGATGAGTGCGTTAGACACGAAATGTTAACATTCACCAGGTATACATCCTTGTAATTCTCATTTTATATATATATATATACACGTATATATATATATCTGTGTTTGTGTATTAAACAGCTTAGTTTGGGCAGAAAAATACAGGTATGGGCACCCAGAACCCAGTGAGGATCGAACTCACTCCACAGTAGTATGGATATACAAGACCAGCTCGCTAACCATTACACCACAATGAATGAACGAACGAACGAACGAACATACATACATACATACATACATACATACATACATACATACATACATACATACATACACATATTGTCAGAGACGTTCGAAGGATATTGTTGTTTTCTTCATGCTCTGTGAGAAAACGAGGCATGAAATTTGCTGAAACGCTGTTCATTTTCCGTTCACATTAAGCGGTCAGAACTCCAACACAAATCATTCACCACAAACATCTCATCAATAGATCGAAGATGGTCCCTGATTATTTCTCCATTGCAACTTATCTTGGGAATTGTTAGAAACCGTAAATCAACACTGTCATCAAAACTTTAAGCAAAGGTTTATTCAGTTTTTAAGTCGGTCTTGCTGACTGGCTGTGTACGCTTGTATCACGCGCGCAGGCCAAACCAATGCAGCTATAGGGCTGAAAATTCAAACATTTACTACTTATTATGCCTTTAAAAAAGTTGTCTTTTGAGTTTCCCCCCCCCCCCCGTAGGTTTTGAAGAGATTGATCAATTTTCAATGAAAGTTTATGCTAAATTGACCCCTTAGTTCGTATCCGGCAGCATTCGCACTTATTTCGAAAATTCAGACTTTTTTTCAGTGATTGCTGTCCCCCTAAAAGGCAAGAGAAGTTTTTTATCCATTGATCCACTTTTTTAACTGATCATCCCCAACCCAGCCAAAAGACATTGGTCACGTGACAGTGTCTATTGAACGACTAACCAGACCTGTTCGGGGATCATTTTTTTTTTCCAAAATGCCAGGTTGATTGGCTTCCTTGAAAATTCTTCCGAAGATTTCTATTTCGTTTTGAGAAGGGAATCTAAATCAGATTTGAGTTTCATCAAAATCCATTTATTAAAAAAATCTTGAAAGTATAAAGGTCCCTGGCAGAAGGCGGTTGAAAGAGAGAGAGAGAGAGAGAGAGAGAGAGAGAGAGGGGAGGTAATTGTTCGTTAGAATTGCTATCTCCAAGATACCCGATTTTCTTTTATTCAAACCATAATATTCTTAAAAACGTTATACATCCTCAGTAATTAGGTGCCCAAGAACCTGTACAACAATTTTCATTCTAATCGATTCAACAATTCTAGAGTATTATTTTTTTTTGTATGTTGACCTATGTTTATTTACGTACAAAATGTAAATAAACAATCAGATCGACCATAACTCACCATTTTCCCATTCCTGTCGTATTGTCAACAGTAAAACCAAATTTCAGCAAAATCAGTCAAGATTTCAGAAATTTTCCTAATTGTGAACAAAAACATGGTTTTTGCGTATAAAATATAAACAAACGATCATATCAGCCATAACTCACCACCACCTAGGAATAATCTCTCCATAAGCCAACATACAAGATTTCATTTAAATATATTAAGAAATAATGACAGTATCCAATTGAGAAAATAACCCCAACCTAATGATAAAGATGATGACAGACACCCAGAGCGAATGTGAATCCCCGATTTTTTTTCCTTAGGGACAAAAACAGTTTTATAGAGATGCAATCACAAATTCCGAACATAATGATTTGGGGTCTGCTTCATAGCTGAGACAGTTGTATTTTTTCCACATTGGTGACAGACATTTTACCACTCCTTCCTATCACAACAGGTTTAGCTTAAGATAAAACTGGCTGCAGGGTCAGACTCTACTCTAACTTCCATTTATACTGATGATGATTATTGTTGTATCATATATATATATATATATATATATATATATATATATATATATGACGCTGAATCGGAGAAATTGCCTAATTGGAGAAATTTTAACTTTCTTTTAACAAAAAATAAATGTTTCTATTATTATTCGGACCATCCTCATCTTGGTTGTTTTTCATACAACGTATCGGCCATTGTACTCTACGGCCTTCATCAGGTATCATCTGGTAGGTGTGGGGAAGTAACGAACCGAACCCTTTATTTATCCAACGGGGGTATATTGACTGCACTCCCCTCTTAGCATTAGTAGTATTATTATTGTCTCACACAGGGATTGAACCTAGAACCATAACGAATAATAATAGAAATAATAATAATACCTCATCTCAAAAATTCAGAGATATACTAAAAAATAAATGAATACATTGTTTTATTTGATCAAAAGTTTATTTAATCAAAACAAGGCTTTAAAAACTTACAATCAAAAGTTTCTGAAATCAAACTATTTTATGAAAATAAGTTGATGTATAGTTTTAATTATGTTTTGAAAAAAAACATGAATATATAGTTTTGATTAGCTCAAAAGTTAATTTAATCACAATGAGGATAACCAACAACTATTTTTTTACAATCAAAAGTGTATGTTCTCAAAGATTAATTAAACTTTTTTTTACAAAAGATAAATTTCACCAATAAGGCAATTTCACTGATTTCAAACCGCATTAAAGGGGCTCCACTTCCTGATTTTTAATCAGATTTGTCCTTTTCCTAGACTGGTTGCCTTCCCAAAGCTAAAGAGCCAAATCTGTCCAGCTATTTTATCCACAGCTGGATTCATGCCTTTTCCAAGGGTATAAATGCAAATTAAATATAACCAGCACCGGATGAAGTTTAAACTCGAGTCGTTGATTCCATTGTCCGTGTCATTACCGACTACGCAAATTGCAGCTAAAAACCCTGTTAAACCCTAGAGTTATTTACAAGAAGCGAACATTTATTCCACAAGATTGCACGCCCTAAGAATGAGACCAGGTAAATAAAATGCTTATTGTCTTCGTGGTATTTACAATGTTTCATACTAAGCAGCTGCCCAAGAATGGTTCATAACTTCTCATTTGATACCTGCCTTGTACACTTCCAGATCAACTGTGGGTAATATGAAGGAAATCAGGGAATTATGAAATGGGAGACAGAATTTAATTAAGTGCAGTTTTTTTCTTGGTACTACACGACCATTATATAATAGTCAATGTACCATAAAACCAAAAATGTCTAGGTCTGAGCAGGGCCTGCCCTAGGGCTGGGCAGCTGTCCAAGAATGGTTCACACGTTTTCAATTGATTCTGGTCAGCTCAGAAGTCAACAGAACTAATTCCGACAATTATTAGAAACCATCAACCGAAACTGTCAAAATAGATTTCTTCAGTTTTCAAGTTGGCTGGCTATGTATCTATATACTTATCACACATAGAGTCCGTACCAATGAAACTATAGAGCCAAAAACTTAAACATTCCTTTTTATGTCTTGAGGAAACATTTTTCGGCTCCTAGAAATCCCCTCCCTAGGTTTTTAATGCAATTTCAATTTGCAATCTAAACTTATGCTAAATTGACCGCCAGTTCGTGTCTGGAAGCATTCACGCTTATTTTTTTAATTTTATTTCGGACTTTTTAGTGATCACTGCCTAATAAAAGGCAAGAGAAGTAACTTGATCATTGATCACTACTTTCTCCAATTTTTCAATGGATCAACCCAACAAAACATGCTGCCAAAAGACATTGGTCAGAGGACAGTTTCTATTGAGTGACTAACCAGACCTGTTTATTGATGCTCCATTTTTTTCCTTTTAATCAAAATAATATCGGTTACAACAACATGAAATGGAAAGCTTTCATTAGCTTCGTTCAGGGCTGGTTACCATAATTTCTATACAGGTCTGGTGGGTCACTCTATAGAAACCATCACTTGACCAATTTCTTTAGGCAGTATGCCGTGTTTGCAATGATGATCATTTAAAAAATTGGAAAAGAATGTCGATCAATAGATAAATCACTTCTCTTGCCTTTTGTTGGGCAGGGATCAATGAAAATACAAAATTTTCAAAGAACGAGATAGAATGCTGGTAGACATGAAATAAGGGACTAATCTAGCAAAGTCTTGAATCATAAATTGAGTGTATCCATGCAAAAAAAAGTTTTTTTCAAGGGGAAATTTAATTTGTAGATATAATAAGGAATCAATGTTTGAATATACATATGCAATGCTCTTCCATAGGAATAGAACACTCTGGTGGATGAGGGATTTCTGTGTAAACGAATATATCGCTTAAATTCAGCTGTAATGACTGTCCAGTTCCATAGCCCAGAGGTAGGATATCGGCTTGCTGGTCTGAAGTGAAGATTTTTATTCTGCCTCATGGTAGTGGATGGGATAATGGAAAGTCTATAGCCACACGGAAGAGATATAATAATGACACAATAATATATACAAGCACTACCACAAAAGAGAGTTACCACATATATCACAATAGCAACTGCCGCAGTAAGAACATTATATACCTTCTAGAGTGCAATAGATGTAAGTTACAGTACATAGGCAAGTCCGAGTGGCAATTTGATATTAGACTCAACAATTATAGACATAGGATCAAGCCAAAAAATAATCGTAGGCCACTTCCCGTAGAACTACACTTTCGCACACCTAACCACAATTTTGCCACTGACGCTAGCTTTACCATCATAGAAAAAATAGAAAAAACTACTACAATTGACATAACTAAAGTCCTAGAGAAACACGAAGACATGTGGATCAACAAACTTAAAACCCTATATCCTAATGGATTGAACATTAAACTGAATAACCCTCACCACACAGAACACTAATACACACAACTCCTACCATTAATATCCTCACACCCACATCTAAGACACATTCAATAATGGAAGCTTCAAAGTCACCCAGACCCATAGGAAAAATTTCACCTTAGCCAGTTATAACCCCAGTCCAAATTATATATATATATATATATATATATATATATATATATATATATTTGGTACAGATCAGCAAATTAGCATGATATAAAGTAACATCGGATATGTGATAGATTTATATCATAGAGTGCTAGATACATTCAAGTTTATGTTTTGAAAGTCAATTTGTTTTAGAGTAGAGCTGGAAATATATAATAGGATGTGTATTCGCTAAAAAAATAGTTCATGTTTCTGCCCTCTATGGACCTTATCAGGCGAATGATTATCTGTGTTTTAGATTCTAGTTTGGGGAATTTAGGAAGAATTTTGTGGGTGTTGCTGTGAGTGGAAGGAGTTATTCATTTTGTTTTATTGTTTTTAGTAGTGTGAATATTTTTGTCGGTGGTGTAAAATATTCTCACTAAATTACCCAGACTAGAATCAAAAAACACAGACAATCATTCGCTTGATGAGGCCCAGAGAGGGCAAAAACATGAACTAGTTTGTGTAATCCACATCCCACTATATATATATATATATATATATATATATATATATATATATATATATATAGGAGAACCATAATAAAATATACAAGTGTGTGTATATGTATTAACGTATTAAGAAGATCTTAGTTCAAAATGAACCATTTGAAAATCATTTTTAAGCATCTAAGAATTTACTATCTGTAATAAACCATTAAAAAAATCGTTATTCATTTTACATATATAGTGAACGATGTTATACAAATAAATAAGGAACAAAGATGGGCTGGACACTTAGCAAGAAAAGATAATGACAGATGGAGCAAAAGACTAACCAATTGGTGCTCATGAGACGGTAAATGCAGTGGGAAAAGACCAGACACAAGATGTCAAACATGGCAGAGATTAGTGCAATTGCAGTCATCATGGAAAGATATATATATATATATATATATATATATATATATATATATATATATATATATATATATATATATATATAAGGTAAGACAATTTTAGGAACTAAATTTTGCTTGAACTGAATTATTTATGGTAGTGAGTGAAACAGCGGCCATGATGAGAAAATAAAGAGATGAGCTCCAGGCTCATTTCTCTATTTCCTGATCATCTGAACCCAGGGCTCATTTCTTTGTTTCCAATTATCTACACCTACAAACGACTTTCCGTGTTCACATTGTTGGATACTAATATCCATTACTTAACACACTGTTGACATAGGAACAATACTATATACATGGAAATGTGTATATAACCGTAGTTCTGAGACTAACAAAACACATAAACGAAGCCAACAATCAGAGAAGAGGAGGAATTAGTTAAGGGTGTTATTTGACCTCGGTCTGATGTCAAAGTCCATATGGCTCAAGCGGATAGAGCAGATCTAAGCTGCATGGGTGCTCTCATAGTAATGGGTAGAGGTTCAAATCTCAGCCGGGGCTCTTTTCTTTATTTTCTGATTGTTGCACTTGTTTTGCTTATACCATAAATAATTTGGCTTGAGATAAAACTCTCTTTCTTTTTTTGCATTGTCAGATGTACCAATATCTACTACTAATTATATATATATATATATATAAATATATATATGTATATATTTATATATATATATATACATATATATATATATATTTATATATATATATTTATATATATATATATTTATATTTATATTTATATATATTTATATTTATATAAATATATATATGTACATATAAATCGACTTATATATATATTTATAATTAAACAATGAGTTATCCACAGACAGTTGTTTCGTTGTATTACAACTCTTCAGTGTGGCTATAGACTATCCATTATCCTATCCAGTACTGCGAGGAGGTATCAAAACCTTCGCTTCAGACTCACTGGCTGGCATTTTACCTCTACCCTACACAGAACTGGACAGTCAGTAAGGCTGAACTTGAGTTACATATCTACCCACGCATAATTCCCCATCCACCAAAGTGCTCTATTCCAAAGTTGGAAGATATATATATATATACATATATATATATATATATATATATATATATATACACATGCATACATATATACGTGCATACATATACATATATGAGTATATATATGTATGTATATCTATATATGTATTTATATATGTATATTTATATTTACGCATGTATATATATATATATATAAATTTGTATATATATACAAGCTGTATTAATGAAAAAATTAATAAAGAAAGTTAATAAGCTAACAATTCAACCGCAAGAGAGACCAACCTGGGAAGAATAAAAAGGAAAAGACGGCCAATCCCAAGGTATATAGACAATATTCATACCAAGCAGTGATATCCAGGAACGATATTTTTGTTCATTAAACTTGTACGTTGGGTGTGATAGATATGGGTATAAAGTTGAAGTGTAATTTTTATTACAGCCAAGTAGACAAATATATTTTGAACTAGTTGACCTTCTACTAATTAGAAACTGTCAACGAAATCTGTCAACCAAAACAGTCAACCTAGGTTTCTACTGGTTTCAAGTTGGGCTGGCTGGCTGACTGGCTCCGTACATACCACATATACAGGCTGCAGTAATGGAGCTAGAGGGCAGAAAACACAAGTTTTATTAAAATTCCCTCCCCAATTACAATTTTAATGACGGTTCAATACCCTACATAAGTTTATGAATTTTTGAATAATTGAATCTTTAGTTTGTTTAAGGGAACATTCCGTCTTTTTTAGTGATCGTCAATAAAAGGCGAGAGAAGTAATTTCCGCATCGATCATCCTTTTCTCTAAGTTTTCAATTGATCACCCCCAATACGGTATACTATCAAAAGATATTGATCTCGTGACAGTTTTATTGAGTGACTAACCAAACCTGTTCTTTCATAATTCTGATTTACCTGTCAATTTCACACTTTCAAAATTTAGTATCCATGTAATTGGTGACACTCCATCAGTTTAATTCATAAATAAAATTGAAAAGAAGTCATTTTCATGAATATATATGTTTTGTGTGTTATATGCATACTAGCATAGTACCTGTCAAAAATGATTTACCTTATATTTACGTGTGGAGAAAAAAAACAGACAAATATATATATTTTAGCATAGATGAATTTATTTTGATTAATTCTTTTTAATTCATTATACCCTTGAGGGCATACCTAATTATACACAATATGTCCCCATCAACTTTAAAATAATTACTTTGTACAGTTCTCTGGTTTCCAGACCATTTAAGACTAGACAGACTTAGGTGTGGTGTCATAGCCAATAGGGTTTAGCCCCATCAGGTATGGTACTGCTCTGTAAAGTCATGTCCAAAGGGCTCAGGATTCAT